>CAUYRT010010331.1:0-19249 GCA_963574885.1 Lepilemur ruficaudatus
TTCTATATATTTTTAGTTGGCCAATTAATTTCTTTCTATTTTTAGTAGAGACGGGGTCTCGCTCTTGCTCAGGCTGGTTTCGAACTCCTGACCTTGAGCGATCCACCCGCCTCTGCCTCCCAGAGTGCTAGGATTACAGGCATGAGCCACCGCGCCTGGCCGACAGCTGCAACTTTTGAAGTCTACTTATCATTCATTGCGTCCACACTTCTACCCCAAGCAAGAATCTCGTCATTCAATATATACTTATTCACACTATTCCTCAGACACCCTCAGGCTTCTAAGCTAATTTTTAAAAGCAAAATTCTGGTGGTGGCTGGGCCTTTAACTTGGGGAACTCTGGCCCTACTAGAAACAAATTGTTAGCAATACTGAGGTACAGCCCTTTTGAAGCAGTCTCTGGTCAGTGAGTGTGAGTGTAAAATGCCTTAAATCTCAACTATTTGGTCTTTGAAGCATAATTCAGTTAACTGAGTTCAGTTAACTCAGAGGTCAGGTCCACCATTAGCTAGCACAGCACCTGGCACATAGTAGATGCTCAATAGACATCTGCTGCATCAATGGATGAAAACAAACCCCTTTGTGTCTCTTTGGGAATCTCAGAAAATTACCTTTCACATCTGAGCCAACAACCTTCACTAGATATTTCTTCTTCCAGGTCTCATAAATCTGACCATTGGAGTTAAATGAAATACAGCTTAGAATGAGGAGAAACAGGCAGCTCTAACATTCTTTAAATGTTAGAATTTAAAAATTGGTCCTGAAATGAAGTTATTGCTCAGCATGGGTGAAGGAGGGAAAGGTGACTGTTATACTTAACAAGCAGAATCCAGGTTACTTTGCCCACAGATGTGCTCTGCTCATTTCCTAGTTCAGGGCTGACAGATAGAAATATCTGAGGCTTTGTGGGCCATGCTCTCTGTATCTTAACCATTTAACTCTGCCATAGTAGTACAATAGCAGCCATAAGTAATACATTTTTTAAAAAGGATATAGTTGTGTTTAAATAAAACTTTATTTATACAAACAGATGGCAGACCATATTTGGCCCATGGCCGTAGTTTGCCAGCCCTGGTCTAAAGCATGTATAATTGTAATAAGCATTCCATTATGTCTCTAAGAGAAGGGCACTATTAGCTGTATCGCTGCCCTTTTCAGGGCATTAAATTAATCAATAAGTCATTTCTCTCATTTTTTTTCCCTGAAGACAGAGTCTCACTGTGTTGCCCTGGCAAGAGTGCAGTGCCATCATCATAGCTCCCTACAACCTCAAATTCCTGGGCTCAGGAGATCCACCTGCCTCAGCCTCCCAAGTATCTGGGACTACAGTCACGTGCCACCACGCCTGGCTTATTTTTCTATATTTTGTAGAGATGGGATCTTGCTATGTTGCTCAAGCTGGTCTCTAACTCCTGGCCTAAAGCAATCCTCCTGCCTTGGCCTCCCAAAGTGCCAGGATTACAGGAATGAGCCATCTCACCCGGCCGTCATTTATCTTTTAATATATCTAAGCCTTTGGCCTCAAGAATTCACAGTGGTATATTAGACATGATGGTAGAGAGAATAGAACTTGTAGACTGGAAGATTTTCTTGAATGTTTGCCTGGCTCAGTGTACCATTTAATGGACTCTAATGAAATCCTAACTTTTATTGATTCTTATTTTTGTCACTTTTGCATCTCTGAACCTTCTCACTTTTTTTAAAGAATTTTTCTTTTACTATGGTAAAGTATATACAACAAAACTTACCAGTTTCACCAGTCTTTAAGTGTGTGGTTCAGTGGCATTAAGTACATTCACATTGTTGTGCAACCATCACGCCATCCATCTCCAGACTGTTTTATCACCCGACTGAAACTCCACACCCACTAAACACTAACCTCCCCCAGCCCGTGGCAGCCACTACTGTCCTTTCTGCCTAATAATTTAACTACTCCAGGTACTTCATAGAAGTGGAATCATACAGTATTTGTCCTTTAGTGCCTGGCTTATTTCACTTAGCATAACATCTTCAAAGTTCTTGCATGTTGTGGCATGTATCAGAATTTTATTGAAGGCTGAATAATATTCTGTTGTACATACATAACATTTGGTTTATCATAATCTGTAGATGGGCATTTGGGTTGTTTCCATCTTTTGACTATTGCTGGTGTACAAATATCCATTTGAGTCTTTTGGGTATATACTCAGAAATGGAATTGCTGGATCATGTGGTAAATCTATGTTTAATTTTTTTTAATGGGACCATTATACTGTTTTCCACAGTTGCTGCACCATTTTACATTCTCACCAGCATTGCGTGAGGGTTACAACGTCTCCACACATCCTTGCCAATGCTTATTTTCTATTTTTTCCTGTTATTGTTTCTATGATAGCCATCCTAATGAGTGTGAAGTAGTATCTCATTTTGTAGTTCTCACTTGTGTTGTAAGCAATATTTGTAGTTAGTACAAAAGACCCAGTAAATTTGGAAATTTGGATATTACATTAATCAATATCTGGTGCAAATTAGGCATATATATATGCAGGGATGTATTAATTTATTCCTCTACTAGCCCTAAAATTATGTGAGATGGCTTCTAAGAACATGCAAACAATAAGATGAATAATATTATATAAATAGCTCGATTCATGGGAATATAGAAGAAAACTAACAACAACAACAAAAATGAATCTATAGCCCAAATTAGATGAACATGAAAGTGTAATCCCTACACTTTACTACAATTACTAATTGTAGTAATGTCCCCTACAATTACTAAAATTGAGATGAAATAGTCAATTCTGAACTTCCTAGTGGCCAAAGGAAAAAGGGAAATAGGGTCACTAACATGGTTTGTTTATTTGAGATGGTGAAAGCACAGGAAAGTACAAGGCTTTTCTTGGCTCATTGATATAAGAAAGAAACTATAATTATTTTGAAGGTTTTTTGTTTTTGTTTTTGTTTTGAGAAGGAAAGTTTATTAATTTGCCAGCCAATGAGGAGGTTGGCAGACTCCTGCATCAAAGTAGCAACATCCTCCCTCAGAGCAGAAGTACAGAGCTTTTAAAGGTTCTGATTAATCCCATAATCCATCTTTGGCTAAAACAATCTTGTGACCTCCACCCGGGCAATTCCCTTGAGCCATCTCCTGTGGCACAAAGAACAAAGGACACTCTCCTTCTCCTCCCGACCACTGGCCTGAGGCAGGGATATAGATTTTAGTGCTCAGAAATGGTGAGGGGATTTTGAAGAGACAGAAAACATCTTACGCTTTTTCAGGCCATTTTGTCTGTTACCTATTCCCCACTGTCAATTTTACCCTTCCGTATCAATGGGAGGAGGGTTGATGTAGTCATCGAGCTACTTCCTGTTGAATTGGGGTGATGTTTTAGATGTAAGGTGCAGACTGTCAGGTGAGAAAGGGCATCCGCAATAACTACAACCATGAGGACTGACAGGTGAAATGGACTGTCACCTTGCACACAGTGTCCGTACACAGCTGGCTCAGAAAAGAAACATGGGACCTCTGAGTGCAGAGCTATAAATTGTACCCTGTAGGTGACCTGAGGGACTGGCTTCTGCAAATTCAGAGATGACGTGCAGAAATACTTGTACCAAACGAGGTTCAGGATAACACTCCAGCAGCAAGACAGATCAGACCAGCACAAGAGGCGATAGCCCGGGAAATCCTCACTGAGGAGTTGTCTGTCCCTCTGTCTTTGGTATCATGGACCCAAGGTTTCACTTCTGACAATTTTAACAAGGGGTGAATTGTTAGAGGCACTTCATAGTCTTATTTTGAAGTTTTTAAAGAAAAGACAATTATGTTACTGCCATCAGCAGATTTCAGACTGAAAGCAAACAGAATTTTTGATTAAATTATTGGGGTTGGGAACGACTCCACAGACTGATCATTAGACTGTTTTTGTGTGAAACAGTAGCTTCAAAGTACAATTAGGAAAATAAAAGTCAACTCCACCTGTCTCAGCGGAGCCCTGAGTTCTATCCCTCTGGACTTTAGTCAGGTAATGTTTTACGTAGTACAACAGGTAAAATCTGCAGTTGCCTCATTTTACATATGTACCTGACATTTCCTTCCCAGGTTACAGATTATAAATGTCTGTGTGTTTTGTACAAATAGTCGTCTTAAAAATATATCCTTATCTTCCATTTGTAAGGAGGGAAAGACTTTCATGTTCAAATCTGATATTGAAGTTTCTTTTTCAACTCGAAACTACAGGAACTAACATCTCATTTTAAATTTATACTAGAAAAAAACTTTATAACTGAAGATGTTGTCAAACTAGTTTCCAAGCACTTGAATAGCAAAGTAAACAAAAAATAAGAATAGAAGCCACATCCAACAGATATTTTTATAAGAATTGAGAAAATTGGTCTTATGGAAAGAATTGGTTGGAAGTTTTACTCAAAGGTTTTGGTTGAAGGATATTAACTGACATTTCTTGAGCATTTACAATGTTATAGGCACAGTTCAAAGTGCTTTGTGTGTTAACACTCTTATTCCTCTAAATGTAATGAGGTTAATACTACGATTATCAGTCTCATTTTACAGGTAGGGAAACTGAGGCATGGAGCAGCTGAGTATCTTTGCTCCAGATCAGATAACTAGGAAGTGTCAGAGCTGGGATTCATATACAACTATGTGGTCTGGCTCCAAAGGCCACATGCTTACCCCAAACTGTACTGCCTCTTGATGTTATAGCAAAAGAAACAGAGGACTATTTTGGCCATCTGGCAAATAAATATCTCAGATTTGTTTTATGTCATTATAGTTTTGTTTTTTTTTTCCTTTAGATGATCAAACTCACCTTAATTCTTCTTGAAAATTCCCTTAATAATCTTGTATTCAATTCCTGGTACTAAATTTTTTAAAGTGAATAATGCTCCAGGTTCTAATTAACTGATGAAACCTTATGCAGCCAATAAAAATGATGTTTTTACAAAAAGTTTTAAGAACATGGAAGAATACTTATAAAATAAAGTAGCAGGAGGTAAATTGTAAAAAGCCAAGCTCTACTCCCTCCCCCTCCAAAAAAAAAAAATGTCTTTCATTGGCTAGGAGAATTAAGAATGACTTCTTGTTTATTTTTCTTAATTTTCTATATAATTTAATATTTTTATAGTCCAACAAATGAAGTAGACTTCATTTTTTAAAAGGCCAACCAGAGCCTTTCGTTACAAAAGCATAGCCTGTAGCACTTGGTGATGATCTTAGTGTATCATTTAGAATCATCTCCACAGAGCCTGTGCTGTATGAGTGAGATGGCACAGTTCAGACCTACACTGCTAAATGTGGCTATTTAATTTTAAACTAATTAAAATTAAATAAAATTTAAAATTCAGTTCCTCACTCACATTAGCCCCATTTCAAGTGCTCAGTAGCCACCTGTGGCTAGGTGACAGCTTTTCCAGCATCGCAGAAAACTGTATTGCACAGCACTGGTTTAGAAGAAAGAACACAGAATCTGGAGCCAGAAGACTTGGAATCAAGTCTCCTCTCACAAAATGACACTGGCGTGAATCGGGGCAATTTTCTCAAGCTCTCGAAGCCTATTTCCCCATGGGCAAATTGGAACTAATGATAATACCATTTACCACATATGTAAGTTAAGAAGATTAAATAAGAGAATGCAGGTGACAGTTCTCTGAAAACTACAGTGTAGTTTACCAGGTAGATAGATGTAGCTTCCCAAGTCCCCCAGTTTGAAGTTAATCTAGCTCTTAGTAGACTGATTCCAAACCCATGAATGCTTCATACTGAGAATTTTGCCTGAACGACACCGTAAAAATCAGATTTACTATAGTTCCCAGACCAAGTCCGTGGGAGCGTGGACATTCCATTTCTTCCTTGTAAAAAGCTTCAGTACACAGCTCTGTATGTATCTTATATAACACCTCCTTTAATAATTTAAAGTCTTCACTATAAAGACATTGCTCTAGTTCCATTTCTACAATGAAAAAGACTGCCTTAAAATAAATAGAATAGAAATAAAAATAAATAGAATAGAAAAAGAATGTGTTCAAAGAAATCAATGAGGGTTGTAAAACGCTACGTAACTAAGGGAAGTCAATCTAAGTTGCCAGTGCAGGCATTAAGCAAAAGATCTCGCCATTTGCTGCAAGAGCAGGAGGCTTTCACAACGATGACAGCAGGTTCTCTTAAACTTCAGTGCTGTTGGGGTACCAATGAAGCGAAATACTTGCTCATTCTGGCATTTTTTCCCCCAGAGTCACTTCTGGTTTTTGCTGCAAGACAACTTGACTCTTTCAGATGAGCCTAGGTCTGCCGCCATTTCCCAAACGCCCCCAGCCTATTTCTCATTTAACCACCCGATGGCCTATTAAAAAGAGCGCACCGCGCAAGGTGCAAGCGAACAGGCGGCCACTGCAGCTGCGGGCGGTGGCGGCCCCACTCACGCTCCCTTCTGCATCCGCAGGTCCCCGGCCGTGGGTGCCCTAGACGCCATGACCGCAGAGGACTCCAGCGCCGCCATGCGCAGCGACGCTGCCACCGCGAGCTCCCCGGCGCCTGAGGGCGTGGCGGGCGCGCCCAACGAGGCGGCGCTGCGGGCGCTGATGGCGCGCACGGGCTACCGCCTGGCGCAGGAGAACGGGCAGCGCAAGTACGGCGGCCCGCCGCCCGGCTGGGAGGGCCCGCGCCCGCAGCGCGGCTGCGAGGTCTTCGTGGGCAAGATCCCGCGCGACGTGTACGAGGACGAGCTGGTGCCCGTGTTCGAGGCGGTGGGCCGCATCTACGAGCTGCGCCTCATGATGGACTTCGACGGCAAGAACCGCGGCTACGCCTTCGTCACCTACTGCCACAAGCTCGAGGCCAAGCGCGCCGTGCGCGAGCTCAACAACCACGAGATCCGCCCTGGCCGCCTGCTCGGCGTGTGCTGCAGCGTGGACAACTGCCGCCTCTTCATCGGCGGCATCCCCAAGACCAAGAAGCGCGAGGAGATCCTGGAGGAGGTCGCCAAGGTCACCGAGGGCGTGCTCGACGTGATCGTCTACGCCAGCGCGGCCGACAAGATGAAGAACCGCGGCTTCGCCTTCGTGGAGTACGAGAGCCACCGCGCAGCCGCCATGGCGCGCCGCAAGCTCATGCCCGGCCGCATCCAGCTGTGGGGCCACCAGATCGCCGTGGACTGGGCCGAGCCCGAGATCGACGTGGACGAAGACGTGATGGAGACTGTGAAGATCCTCTACGTGCGCAACCTCATGATCGAGACCACCGAGGACACCATCAGGAAGAGCTTCGGCCAGTTCAACCCGGGCTGCGTGGAGCGCGTCAAGAAGATCCGCGACTACGCCTTCGTGCACTTTGCCAGCCGCGAGGACGCCGTGCGCGCCATGCGCAGCCTCAACGGCACCGAGCTGGAGGGCTCGTGCCTGGAGGTCACGCTGGCCAAGCCGGTGGACAAGGAGCAGTACTCGCGCTACCAGAAGGCGGCCAAGGGCGGCGGCGCAGCCGAGGCGGTGGCGCCGCAGCCCGGCTACGTGTACTCGTGCGACCCCTACACGCTGGCCTACTACGGCTACCCCTACAACGCGCTCGTCGGGCCCAACAGGGACTACTTCGTGAAAGGTTAGTGGGGCTCATCGCTGGCGAGACCCTCGGAGCCCGCCGGCTCGGCAGGGGTGTCTCGGCCGTACCATGCCGGGCTGGCGGACGCCGGGCTGATCGCTCGGGTTTCTGCTCTGGCTCCGCTCCTTGCCAGCACTTAAGGCAGTTACTTCGGTGGCACTGAGGGCGGTACAGACCGCTCTGGGGGGCGGTAAAGTCAGGGGGTATGCAAGCTCTTGCTTTCTGCCTTGCCGGGGTTACCAGATTTGGGGCTAGCCGGCCAGTCTCTTGGCACTTAGCTTGAAACCTCGTTGTGATATTAAATCTTAAAGTGGGGGCAGTGTTTTTTGTTTTTGTTTTTTATAATCACTGATTAGGATATAACGAGACCAAGCATTACGCTGGAAAATAAGATACCTAGGTTCTGGGTCCTGCTCTTCGGTTAACTGGGTTTGTGGCTTTGGTCAGTCACTTTAACATCCCCTGGCCTGTTTCCTCAAGCACAAAACGTGGAAGGTAGACTAGCAGATCCCCTTCCAGATCTAGCTTTGTTACAGTCTATGAATGTTTGCCTTTATTGAAATTGCAAATAAAGCCTTAGGAGCTCACCTGGTGAGTTTGCACTAAGGAACTCTTGGACTATGCAGATATACTTAGGGTGCAAATCTAGGCTGAAATAGGGTGTTGGAAATGTATTTACCAGCCCATTAAAGATAGAGCCACCCGCAACTTAGACTCGGGGCAAACAACCACATGCCAAGAGCCACGAGCCAAGGTCTGCCGCCTGTGCTGTCGCTGTTGCGTGCTCACCATTTTTTGTGTTGTTATTATAAGCAGGCAGCATAAGAGGCCGAGGGCGAGGTGCAGCTGGCAACAGAGCCCCAGGGCCCAGGGGTTCCTACCTTGGGGGATATTCTGCTGGACGCGGTATATATAGCCGATATCATGAAGGAAAAGGAAAGCAGCAAGAAAAAGGATATGAACTTGTGCCGAATTTGGAAATCTCTACCGTCAATCCAGTTGCCATTAAACCTGGCACAGGTCAGTATAAACTAGATGAAGAATGCATCCCTTCAGCCTAAACTCCAGCCCTCTTTTTGAAGTCAGTCCAAGCCTTTCTCGGGCTCTCACATCTGCACATGGCCTTCTCTTCTCATAGACAGCCAGAGACTAGGCAAAAGCAAAGCTGGAACTTAAGGGGACTTTCTAGCTCTTACCATGTTCGTGTCAGAGTTTCTGGCAGTAAGTTTTTCAAATGGATGTCACCAGTTGTTAGGCTTTTTAACTCTATGGCTGAGTAAGCAAAGTTGTAGCAGGGGTTGGGGTCGGGGGAAGAACGGAACAATAGGAGGCTCTCTGTATCTTTTAGCTAAAACCTGTCTTTTCCTTACTCAGGCCTGTTTCTACCTCAACCTTCAGAAGCCAGAGGGTGTGGCTATTGCCCATTCTGAGAGCTGTTGGGAAGGGTAGAAAATTCCCCTTCAGGAGCAAACGGCACCATTTGTCCCGGTCTGAGCAAATAAGAATGCCTGGGGACAAGGTAGCGGGTGCAAGTTTTTGCAGCTGCTGATTCCCTGGATTCTGATTTCCAGCATGCATTTCCTCTTCTGCCCGGGGCAGTAGATTGGGAGTAGGGATGCTCAAGTATTTCAGGCTGGGAACCTTGAACTTCGCTTTCACCCCAGGCCCCACAAACCAGTTTGCCAATGTTGTTAGTGCCCATGGTCACCTAATGTGAGGCAGGTCTTCGGATCACAACCTGCAAAGAACGTGAACTCCATTGTGTGAGTCTAGCACTAACTCCATAATAACACACACCACACAAGCATCCAAGCATATGGAAAGTTCAGTCCGTGGGTAATTGGAATGATCCTCCTCTAGACCTCTTCCTGGCTTCATGGAGGGTAGATTGAAGAGCTGTTTAAAGCTCAACTACTCTGGTTTTCTTCTGGCTGAGACTGTGCACTTCTTCCCCTTAGCTGGAGTCAAGGAACCTGTGTATTTGGGACAGAGGTTCACATTAGCCTCCTAGGGCTAAAGAGCATTTTCCCAGCAGAGCCCTCTTTTGAAGAATCCAGTGAAGATTTTTTTTGCCTGCGTGAAAATTATGCAATCTTTGCAGTTAAGTGACTCCTTAGACTGTATTTTCTTATAAGTGCCATTGGCAGCTGGGCATGCTGGCTCATGCTTGTAGTCCTAGCACTTTAGGAGGCCAAGGCAGGAGTATCACTTGAGGCCAGGAGACTGAGACATAATTTTAAAAAATAGAGAATTCCCTAATTACTTAATGGGCAACGTAGTGAGACCCAACTCTATAAAAAAATTTTTTAAAAAATTATCTGGGCAAGGTGGTCCACACCTGTAGTCCTAGCTACTTGGGAGGCTGAGGCGGGAGGATCACTTGAGCTTAGGAGATCAAGGCTGCAGTGAGCTGTGATTGTGCCACTGCACTCCAGCCTGGGAGTGAGAGACCTTGTCTTTAAAAAGATAAATAAACAAATGCCTTTGGGACTGTGAGCAATGTAAAATTGATCCTATAGCTCTGTAGCTCCATAAAACAGAGCCTAGATATAGGAACTGTTGCTTCTATTTGTTAGGACTGGGACTCTTATTGGCACATTATCATAGCCTAAGGTTTAACAAGAGAAAAGAACTGTTAAATAATCTGTAGCCATTTAAAAATGCATTCTGGGGCCTGAGGGCCAGTAGCCAGAACAGCTCAGAGTTAGTGCAACCCCATGTAGCTCAAACGCACAGCCCTCTCTGGGCCTCATCCCTTTGGTTCTGGTTCTGATCATCCAGAAAATTAGAATTTTGTATTTTAGAAGAGATACCAGGGTAGTAGTGCAGTATCTACGCATGAGACCAATAGAATTGGAAAGGCAGGTAAAAGATCTGGTTAAGATTTTAGATACATTTTAATGAATGGCTGTACCATTGTTTAGCCTACAGCCATTTATCTCTTTACGTTTGACCAAGTCAGTCTTTAATAGAATAAATGTACCTACAGTTGTAGAAAAGCCATAAATGAAAGCATTCTTTGTGTATACATTTCATATTTTTTGCTTATCCTTTCAACATATACAACAAGCACATACACAAACCCCCCTAAACCAGGGCCAGTATCCTTTTGATCTCCTTATCAGACATTGACATTTAGTAACTGCTGTGTTTTTGAGTCTCTGGTTGCAGTCAGCTCTTTGGACTTTAGTCACAGAAATTCTTTGAATTGGCAGGTCCCACAAAAAAAATAGTCATTCCACTGCTTCACTACTATGAGCAGATGTTAAGAAATTAGGGAATTCTCTATTTTTTTAAATTACATATTTTTCCTTGAATTGGTAATGTTGAAATCTGAAATACAGGGTGAGGAGGATACACACAGGTCTCTAAGTTCTCAGAATGAAACCCTCAACAGCACCTGCTTCTTAAAAAGTGGTGAAAGTGAAAAAGGCAGTCAGTCTGGAATTGAGTTAGGTGAGCGAGAAGGCACAGGCAGACTCACTCTCACACGTGTTGGGCCTCAAGCCCCTGATCTCGCTTATTCTGAGCCCATTTTCTCAGAGTTAGAAGGTCCTTTTTGCTCGGTAGGACATCAAGAATAAGTTTCCGAATGAGCTTTTTCTGTAGAAGTAGTAGAAAATGTGGGTGCAGAAGCCTAACTCCAGGCTTCCCTTCCATGCTAGTGTCCTGGGAGCCTCCATGCCCTGTGGTTCCTTTGACAGACAAGCAGGGGAGTTGCCTGCCACCTCCCATCTCTTCCTTCTGGGTAGCAAGTACCTGGTTACATGGTTTGTACTAAAAGACCGTTAATTAACACGGGGAGGCCCATGACCACTAAACTTGGTTTTTAAACATGCATAGAATGCTTGATGGACTGTTCTTGGTGACTGAAAGTGATTGACCTGTTTTTCCCTCTTTGCTTCTCTTGCAGTGGCCATCCCCGCCATTGGGGCCCAGTATTCCATGTTTCCGGCAGCCCCAGCCCCTAAAATGATTGAAGACGGCAAAATCCACACAATGGAGCACATGATAAGCCCTATTGCTGTGCAGCCAGACCCAGCCAGTGCCGCTGCCGCGGCCGCTGCCGCCGCCACTGCTATTATTCCTGCTGTGTCCACGCCGCCACCCTTCCAGGTTGAGTTCTTGCTGCAGTCATTATAATTCGTGTGTGAAGCCTCTCTTTATCATGGGTGCATTTGGTGTTCAGCACTGAGATTTACCGTGTGCCTAGCTCTCTGTTAGAGCCATGGGGTTGGTGACACAGAGCATTTTTAATGTGAATCATGACAGAAAAGAAAAATTTTCAATAATAATTGGACCGCCCTAATATTATCATTGTATTAAGGCTGGGAAGCAGTATGAGAAAATGGCATGTGTGATTCTTCAGTGTCATAATATTACACAGACCATTTTTTTTTTCGATGGCACTGGATAATTTCTAGCTCATGTTGTTAAAGAGCTGACATTCGAAAGCCAGGGAGCTCGTTCACATTTCCACATTCCAAATGGCAGCTCAAGGAAGATTTTTAAAAAATGTTTACACCCATGTGAGTGCATGTGTTTATGTATTTACATGTGTGGGGGGAGGGGAGAGAGAATATATATACATACGTTAAATGAAATTCTACAAAATCTGCCTGTAATCAATCCTCTCCTCCAACCATATCTCCCACTATTCCCCTATCTCTTCCCAAACCAGTCTCACCATTTTGGACTCCTCCCCCACCTTTGTTCACAGCGTTCTCTCTCTCTCTCTCTCTCTCTTTTTTTGAGACAGAGTCTCACTCTGTTGCCCAGGCTAGAGTGCCTTGGCGTCAGCCTAGCTCACAGCAACCTCAAACTCCTGGGCTCAAGCAAGCCTCCTGCCTCAGCCTCCCGAGTAGCTGAGACTACACGCATGCGCCACCATGCCCGGCTAATTATTTGTATATATGTTTAATTGGCCAATTAATTTCTTTCTATTTGTAGTAGAGACTGGGTCTTGCTCTTGCTCAGGCTGGTTTGGAACTCCTGACCTTGAGTGATCCACCCTCCTCGGCCTCCCAAAGTGCTAGGATTAGCGTGAGCCACCGCACCTGGCCTCTTTCTATCTTTAGTGCATAGCACATAGGGAGTACGTCTGTTTAACAGAAAAAAAAATCTTGTTTTAAAGCTATTCTCTGTGAGGCAGAGAATCACAAACACCAATCATAGATAATCATAATCAGGCCCAGGGGCTCTCATCCAGCTGAGTGAGAATTACCCAGGGCATGTGTTTAAAAAAATGGAGATCTTTAGACTCAAACCCCTAGAGGTTCCAATTCAGTTGACCTGGGCTGGGGTTCTAGAATTGGCATTTTGTACGAGTTCCTCAGTGATTTGGAAACAGAGCCAGGCTTGTGAACCTCCGCAACAGGATGCTGTTTACTTGCCTTTGCCTACTCCGAACATTAGTGTTGACTGCATTATTCACAGAGGGTCAAGCTGGTTGAAGTTTATTCATCCATCGGTATGTCATCAAGCGTGCTTTAACTCGGACCTCCAAAAGACAAAACAAGAACTCGGCTGTAGATGACTCACTGTAGAGGACAGCTGAGTGCAGTTACTACTTGTGGACTGACTGTAAATATCTGTGGTAACTTGAAAGCAATACTTAGTGGTATCCAACAATAATTTCTGATTCTTCTTTACTGACAAACTCATGAACACTTGCTAAGTGGTGTCAGTTCTAGTCAGGTCCAAATTCCAGGCCCCATGGTCATGTTCTGGGCCCCATATCAGTCTGCACTAGAAGTTGCCATCCGGTCCTTGTTCGCAGTCTTTGCTTATGAATTTGCCCAAAGGACAATCCATTGATGCCCATGGAGATTTTTTCCTCCTCTAGCAAATTCTGCAGAATGCCTAGAGCTCTTACTTTTTAACTTGAGAATGGCTTCTTTGGTTGTGTGGAGCCTTGGTGCTCTCTCTGGAGTCTGGGTACTCTGTGTCCTCATCTGAGGTCTTTAACCCAGGTTCTCTGACATGTTCTGCCTTCCACCTCTTTTGAATTCTCTTCCAAATTGCAGCAGAGGAAGGAGGATTTTAAGAACTACCAATTGACAAAAAGAACACCTTTCTGAGCGGGAGTCACTCTGGAAACTGATCTCCCACGGTGGCTTTCAGAACCTACCCGTGGGGTCCCTTTGGTCATCTTCTCCTGCCTTGCAGGTGCTCAGGGATATTCCTGTTTATGTTGAAAATTTCACGTAGCCTTTCTTTGCAAGCAATAAAAAAAATTTGCTGGTATAGACTTAATTACATCTTCAAACTAATCTCTCATATTTTTCTCAATGTTCACAACAAATCTATGGTGTAGGTAGAGCAAGGATAACCATTCCTCTTTGACAGCAGGGAATCATCATCTGAATTGGAAATTAAAGATGTCAAGTGCACAGATGTTTTCTCCACTACCACTATTGCATTTTCCTTTAGCCCTTTTCTTTGATGAAGCTGTATTAATACGCTTGTACATTGGTACGTATCCACGGGGGATACATTCCAAGACCCCCAGTGGATGCCTGAAACCACAGATGATACCAAACCCTAAATATACATGAATTTCTTCTTCCTTTTTCACAATTTCAAGGATAGAAGATTTCCTCCCTACTGTAGATTTTACCAACCTAGGCGTACTTTTTTTTCTACTAAGTCAAGAAGTTTCAACTTTTCACTTAAAGGAAGCACTTTATGGCTTCTCTTTGACATATCCAAATTGCCAGCATCACTACTCTTGTGCTTTGGGGCCAACATTAAGTAAAATGAGGGTGACTTGAACACAGGCACTGCAATACTGTGATAGTCAATCTGATAACTGAGGTGGCTACCAAGTGACTCACAGGCGGGGAGTACAGACAGCGTGGGTATGCTGGGCAAAGGGACGGTTCACTTCTAGGGCAGGAGAAGGACGAGATTTCATTGTGTTACTCAGAAATGGCGTAATGTTTAAAACTTGTTAATTGTTTATTTTGGGAACTTTCCATTAATATTTTCAGACCATAACTGAAACTTCAGAGAGCAAAACTGCGGGTACGAGACTTACTGTACTGCGTTTGGCTCTTTTACAGATGTGCTTTCCCGTACGTGCAGTCACTCTACAGATAAGACAGTGAAGGCTCAGGGAGGTGACGGAACTGCCTTAGACCCACATGGCTGGTCCGGGGCAGAATTGGGACTAGAAGATCAGATGCCTGATCTATGCTCTGTCCTTATATCACAGTGAATGCCACCCTAAAAGGGACATCACAGGGACTAAAAAGAGAAGCCCCACGAGTTTAGTGATTTCAGGCTTAGAGCCGGTGCACATTTGTGTGTGTGACCTGGCGTGGGAGTGAGCAGCCTGGACCCAGGTGTTGTGCTGTAGCACATGGAAAAGTTTCTTGCAGGTGTGACCTTCCCTGTGATTTCCTCCCTTTGGTCATTTGTTATTAAACCTGTGTCCACACATGTGGGAAAGATGGCTTGTGTTTTTCTGAACCACAGTCTTCCCAGTTCTAAGCTCCTCTCCCAGGTCGTAAAGGGTCGCTAATGAAATATGCATTGGTTCGGTTGGTAACTCGGAGGAGAAAAAAAAATGAAATATGCATTGGATAATGTTGTAGGAGGCAAGATAACCTAGGACTAAAAGTGTGGGCTCCAGAGTTGCACACTCCATTGCTTAAAAGCTGTGTCACTTTGAGCGAGTCATTTAACACATCCACACTTCTCCATATAATCATGGTGCCAACTTTACTGGTGGCTGTGGTGATTCAGTAATCTCATACAAATAAGGCACTTACTGCCTGGCAGTCAGCAGTCTCTCAGTCATTATTAGTTGTTCTGATTGTCATTAGTATAATTATTTTGAAAAAGTGCTCTTAGGTTAGAAGTTCCTTTGAACAGAATTTTGTGGTTCTAATTTACAGATTTTGTAAGAGCAATGAGAACTAATCCTTTATAAAAATCCAGGAAGAATTAATTTTACTAATTCCCCATTTCATGTATCCTGAATTGCTTATTTTGAAGATGTATTAAGACATGGAGAGACGCACTGCAGGGTGTTCTGTGGAACATAAGGTGCGCCAGATATTTTGTTAAGTGAATGCCTTATTAATATTTTATCCAAAATCCCTTTTCCATAAAGCAGGTCGCAGAACTAGCTCTGTGGCGAGCACTTTGGGGAATACTGACCACAGCCTTCCCACTTGGACTTCTGTTTGTTCTGAAAACACAGTGTATCGCACTTCCCAGTAGACACAGGAAAGTAGCACGGACCTTTACAGAGCCGGTGGTGGCCGTCTGCAGTTGAGGCAGCTTTACTTAGCTTGTCCTTCCCTTCCCCTCTTCCTCCTCACTCGGAATCTCCTCCCTATCCTTCAAAACCCAGCTCAAGTGTCCCTACTTCTGAGATGCCGTCTCCAAATCCCCAAGTTATCTGGTTCCTTCTCTAAGCTTCTACAACAAGTTGTATGTTTAGTGGTGTCATATCTTAGGTGAAGGTGGTGGAAACCATCACATGGGCTGAAAATTGTGTATGGTCACAGTTTTTTAAGGTCACAGCTTAAGAAGCTGCCCCTTGGAGACCAGTATACTTTGTTGCATTACATTAGCACAGTCTACTCTCCCCTCTGCTTTTGAAACAGACTGTGTTTCATCACTTAAGTACGAGTTGAGGCAGCTGGCACATACAGGGACCATGCATTAGGAAAAACATTTATTTTTAGTAGATTCTCAATTCCCTTCTCTAGCTCGCTCTGAGGCAGAGACTGATTGAATGGAATGGAGGATGGAAGATTCAGGGTACAGCTCAGAGAAGGCCTTCCTTATCCACAGCTTCTGCTTCTGTGGATTCAACAATTGTGGCTTGAAAATATTTGAAAAAATAAAAACAATACAACAGTAGAAAATAATACAAATAAAAATACCCTATAACTTTTATATATACAGCATTTACATTGTATTAGGTATTATAAGTGAATCTAGAGATGATGTAAAGTACACATGGGTTATGTGCATAGGTTACGTGCATAATATTGTATCTTTTTCTCATCAGGGATTGAGCATCTGAGGATATTGGTACCCACAGGGGTGCTGGAGCCAGTCCCCTGCAGACACCGAAGGACAGCTCCATTCCCGCTTTCCCTTCCTTCCTCGTTCTCTCGCTTTGGCCAAGGCTGCATTCGTTGAACTTGAGGATGCAACCCCACCTTGCCTCTTTCGTGTCTCTCACCCTACGATATCTCACTCCTTACGCCAGTTGTTACTTGTGCACGCCTCTGCCTTCCTGTCCCGAGAAGGGAAACCTTTGCTTTTGCATCTTTGCGCTCCCGTTCCCTGGGAGGTGCTGGCCGAATGAACGGACGACAGGTACACACGGTGTTCAGGAAGGGTTCTTTTTGTCTTCCCTCCTCAGGGCCGCCCGATAACTCCAGTCTACACGGTGGCTCCCAACATTCAGAGAATTCCCACTGCCGGGATCTACGGGGCCAGTTACGTTCCCTTTGCTGCTCCAGCCACAGCCACGATCGCCACACTACAGAAGAACGCCGCCGCTGCCGCCGCCGCTGTGTACGGAGGGTACGCGGGCTACATACCTCAGGCCTTTCCTGCCGCTGCCATTCAGGTCCCCATCCCCGACGTCTACCAGACATACTGAGCGTGGTGCCGAGAGCGAAGACAAAGCCGCAGACACAACGCTTCGCTGTGGATGAAGAAAGAACGCGTTGGATTAGCACGTGTGTGCGACCTGAAAGTGAAGAATGCTATGAAACCTCACACTGAAATACTTTATATACATGAAGTTTTCACTAGTTTTTTAAGACTATTTTCAATTTATAGCAGACCTGTGTTCGTACATTTCTAAGAGACTTGCGATGGTTCGTGCCTTGATACGGTCTTTTAAAATTTGTATGCCGTACTACATTTGTATAGAGGTTTTCGGGTTTTTTTTAAAGGATATATTTTCAGTATGAAGGTTATTTTCTTAACTTCTGCACTCCAGAGATTTCTATTTTGTAGTACCTTCAATAATATATCAATTATATATTACAAAAGCACACTTGAGCAGCTAGGGAACTATTTTGAAAAATATATTCAATATTTAAAGACACAAACAACAGTGCTTTAAAATACTACATAAAACGTTGTTTTAAAGGTTATACTGGAAAGTGCAATTTTAAAATGAGTAAAACCTCTCTATTTCCACTGGCATTAAGGGTTGACGGTGTTACTATGTGTTATGGCAGTTTTGGTTTTTAAAAGAAATTAGACACTCAGTCTCTCCTTAAGCCAACATTGAAAAGACTTGTCATGCTTCTTGAGTCCAAACACTGGAAAGCGTTCGCCTGCCACCGTTGCCCTGGGCTTATTCTCCATATGCCTTTACTGTTAAAAATGCCCCACCACCTCCATCTCCCACCCTCCCCTCCTCCCCAAATCCCCAAGCCAACCCCAGTGTTTGGACAAACAAATAACTCTAGTAGAGAGAACAGCTGGTGGGTTTCATACTACTTCTCCTTGGGTTTTTGCTGGGATTTTTTGTTTTCTTGTGGGTTTTTTTGTTTGTTTGTTTTGATGGGGAGGTATTATCTTCCATGTTTGCTAATTTCAATAGCAGAGTAAGCACAAGATTTTAATAGTTTTGTGTAAGACATCTTTGCATAGCCTATTCAATTAATTGCCCAATATAAAACTTTAATTCCTGTTCTAATGCTTTATTCATTTTTGAAGTATGAGTTTGCAGGGGCAAAGATGTATATTGTTGCAGACAACACCCCCAAAGGCTCTCATGAGCAAAGACTTCTGCTTCTAGTTGCCTTATCATGTTTCATGCGAAGTGTCTGTCCTCAAGGGCATTGGAAGCATTATGCTCATGGAACGGGGCTTTCCTCTGTTGCTGTGCTCTTGGCAGGTGAACTGAATTGGGGTATGCACCCCCAGGAGGAGGAGGAGGGACCTATAGGAGTTAAAACATAGTTTGTAAATATCTCCTAATGCTTGTTTTTAGTCCTTTTATGTTGTAGAACTTCATGGTATGTAGTTTAATGCAAAATGATACCATTTTATTTCAATGTTATTAAAGAGGTTTGTTTTATTAGGAAATAAATGTATTGTTGCAGTGTTTTGTGCCTATTTAAAGGCTTCTGTTTAGCAGAGTGAATGTAAAATACAGTAAAATGTTAGGATTGTCATCTACTATGTGAAATATATCAACTTGGAATTTTTTTAAAAGGCTCAATCAAGGAAGTGAGGTGTGCAATAAGGTAGCAAATACGGAATTGTGTTTTTATGTCATGTTAGAGATCCATAAAATCTTTCCACTCACTGGTTTGGTTTTTTTTTGTTTTGTTTTGTTTTTGTTTTTGTTTTTTTGATGGTGGAATTCTTACTTGTGGATTAATAACAGGATCATGGCCTTAGCCAATACTTTTGTTTTGTTTTAAATTAAGAGATCCCCAAATGCCTTTTCCCCCCTCATCTTGGGATGAGAGATGAGTTTTTATATATAAGCAATATTTATTTAACTATTCTATAAAATTATTGAGTGCCTGCTAAGGCCTTTAAACATTCCTAACATTCCCTTCCATCATTCTTAAATGACATAAAGTAATTGTGCAATGTTCCTGATCTTGTGCCCAGCAAGCTGCACCCAAACCCGAATCTGTCGGAATGCGTAATGCAGCA
>CAUYRT010010332.1:0-19319 GCA_963574885.1 Lepilemur ruficaudatus
GGTGGCGTGTGCCTGTAGTCCCAGATACTCAGGAGGCTGAGGCAGAAGGATCGCTTGAGCCCGGGAGTTGGAGGTTGCTGTGAGCAAGGCTGACGCCAAGGCACTCTAGCCTGGGCGACAGAGACTCTGTCTCAAAACAAAAAAAGACTCTAAACCAAGAAACAGGAGGGCTTTGATAACTAGTGGTGGAAACCAAACCAGAAAAGCAGTGAACTCTCAGAGAGCATCTGAGAATGGTGCCTATGATGGGCTCTGCCAAACTGAAGTTACCTGGGAACACAAGGTATAAAGGAGTGGGGAAAGCCAGTCTATCACAAATGGAGAATAGAGCAGGGATGCAGAAAGAAACAGAGCCCAGCACTTGCAGAAGACCTGAGACAGACACTGACCCTTAGCCTAAAGCAGCCAGGGTCCCTGCTGGGTAGCCCAGCCCAGCCAGCCCAGGACTAGCTTCACTACAGATCCTCCCCCTCTGCTCCCACCCGCTATTCCTCACAAGCAAAGGAGCTAAGCTATAGCACATAATCACCCTTAAACCGAGGCAGTAAACACTTCTGCATTTCCTTGTCTACTGATGCATAATGGATGCAAAATATTTCCAAGGTTAATTAAATGAATTACTGTAGATGTCTCAAATGAGGGTGAACTCTGTTTTCTCTCTTAAAATGATCCATCTGCTTATCAAGGCAATGTTTTCTAAGCTAATTAAGTACGGAGCAGAAAGTCCTCCAAGCAAGCACTTTTAATTAATTCTTAATTATGAATGCCCACGTATGTCCTCCAAGTGGGCAAAAATGTACAGTGTGGGGAGACAAAGAAAAAAAGGCATAGAGGAAGAAAAATACACAACACTCCTGTTTTTGATGCTTTTTAGGTTAAATTTACCAAATGTTATAGACAGCTTAAAAAATATCTACCTTTAGGGTGGTTTTCAAAACAGTGAGAGCGTACACAAATCATAACACACTTCTTTGTTAATTTGTTCCTCTTCGTTGTTACGTGTTGCTAAGAGACTGTCTTTTTCAAGGCTCAAATACACAGATTTTTCCAAATTTAGAAAACAGACGCACTTGCAAAGCAGCTTCAAAAAGGCAGACAGTTAGAGGTAGAAATCTATTTGGTAATTATCAGCCCACATTTCTCCAAACAACTTCCTGAAACATATTATGGAATGCTTGGGTGACTCATGAAAACTTTAAAATCTATCGTCTCCAGTTATGTGGCAATCTGTTTGTTGGTTTACACACATCGAGGTTTGTGATATCTATCCCTCTACTCCTTACTGAAAGGGAAACAGAGGAAAGTCCACCTTCCTGAAAGAGAAACGGCTTTCCATTGGGTAGGCAATTAATTAGGAGGCTTCTACAAGACTTTTGAGTACATGATGACTTCTCATGAGTGAGTGGTCAGGGGATGCCAGCCACCATTACGGATAACTGTAATCAAACATCAGTGTATGGAGCTGGGAGAGATAGCACATACTAACCACAGTACATGTCATAACAGTGATACTTGTTCCTCAATTTAGAAATTAGGGAGTATAGTGTATAATGTTATTAAACATATACATGATAGGTTAATGGTATTACAAAAGACTATTTTTCCCCTTAAAACCTCTGGGTGCACTTATTTGTTTACAGTTTATTAATCACTTGACAGCCTGGAGAAAGCAAGAAAAAGGCAACAGGAGTCCATGAGGACTGATGATCTAAAAACTCCAACACAAATGAAATTAGAATGTCAATCGATGAGGAAATGGTTAAATTTACAAAAAGTTGACTGACAAACCTCAGAGGCACATTCCTCTTTTTAGAAATTAGACATTTTAAAATATCCAAGTCCATAGGTATTAAAGAGCTTTTATATGGCCCCTTAACTAACAGTAGAGACCCACAGGGCCAGACCAGCTTTGCTGGGACAAATCAACTGCCTTTATTTGTGTGAGCAAAGAAACACAACTGGATTCAACTACAATGAAGACAAAGCTTGAGCAGCCTCAGTCCGCACTGGGCTTGCACGCCAGCCTGACCTCATACATTGGTAAAACATTACAACCATCAGGGCTAAAAAGACCTGAGCTTGCAATGGACTGAATGTTTGTGTCCAGCCCAAATTCATACATTGAAATCCTAACCCCGATATGATGGCATCAGGTCATGAGGGAGGAGCCCTCCTGAATGGGATTAATGCCCTTATAAAAGAGACGGAAAAGACCTCCCTAACCCTCTTTCCACTGCGTGAGGACACAGTGAGAAGCCCACAGTTTATAACCTGGAAGAGGGTCCTCACCAGAACTCAACCATGCCAGCACCCCTACTGCAGACTGCCAGACTCCAAGACTGTGAGAAATAAATCTCTGCTGTTTGTAAGCACTCAGTGTATGGTATTTTGTTACAGAAGCCCAAATAGACTAATACAGAGCTACAGTCTCAATTCTGCCACTCAGGCAACTCATTTAATTTCTCTGAACACCGATTTTGTCATCTGGATAAGAGAGGAAAGGAGCATATGGAAAGGTTTTGGGCGGAGGCACTAAGGTCTTCTCAGCATCTCCTCCGGGGCCAGCATTGTCCTTAAGTCATCTAACCTAATCCTCATACCAGTTCCTGATTTTACAAAAAGGGAACAGAGGCCAGGGGAGGAAACTGCTGGGTGTCACAGGGGAGGTAGTCGAGATTGGCAAGCCCTGGTTTCTCTGGCTTCAGAGCATTGCTGCTCAACTGCCATGCTCACCAATTCTGTTTCCAAAGTCTGTGGACACATTTGAGCATCCCCTTCTCAGTGCTCCCACATGTTCCTATCTCCGTATACTGTGACGTGATTTCCAAGTCACATCTCAGATCTCATCCTCTCCAGCAAACTCTGGCCTTTTCCCATTACCGCCATCAGCACCTAAACCCAGACAAGCTCTTGGAACACTGAGAACTTGGAGGCTAAAAATGTCAGTCACTCACCTCTATTTCCATGTAACCTGATATGTTTTTTTGCATCATGCAGTTTGCTCAGAGCAGAGCAGAGATTCCAGCCCTGAGAGTTTGGTGCCTTCTAATCGCTGTGGTGAGCATTTTGTTGCACAACAAATATTAGCATTCACTAATACCATATGTCCCCAGTGGGCACCAGCCAAATCTCTAAAGCCGCTTTTTCAAAACCCTTAAGAGGCGAGTTGCTTTACATTTAAAATGAAGGAACGACAATTATCAGCAAAAAAATCCAATTAGTTCTCCTACTTCTATTTTTAAATTTCTTGAATTAGAGGAAAAGCCGGAGTATCATTAATAATGGAATTTGCTGTCTAGCTTCATGAAAAGCTTGCCACTTCACAGATGAAATCTGGAGCAAGCCAAAGAGAAACCCTGGCAGTTTGTGCCTTCAGGCAACAGGGGCCTTTTGGGTAAAATTATGTTTTTGTGCTGACTGGAACTGCCAATAGTACTTGCTCTAAAATTATATACATCTTTATAGAAGTTGCCTCTACAAAAGTGCAACCATATTAATACACATACCCTTACTGTCAAGGCTATCACGTTAAATTTAAAAAGCAAAACTGTTGTCCAAGTGGAACACATTCTTAGCATTTCTAACAGGTAAAGAAAATCCTTCCCATACATTATAGCCAATTAATGCCTATTAAAATGCTTTCAGGTGCCACAGTAGGAAGTCTCAGGCCAGCAGTTTGGGCAAAAAGAGCCTCAGCTCCAGGCATCCCTGGGGCTTTTAAAAGCCACTTGCCCTTGAAACTGCAGGAAACAAGTGCAAACAGGTTTGGGTTCCAAATTAAAACAAGGAGGGCAAGTTCTACACGCTACTAATTCTGATACAAGCTTCTAAGATTAGAATAAAATGGGATAATAAGAGAGAAAACAAATGAGAAATAATCTAACTGTAACATGGTTTGCTTAAAGTATTCCTCTAAAACCAATTCAGAAGGAAGACTAACCAATATATTAAATGCTTTAAAATAAGCTTGAAAAGAAAATTTTAGGATTTTTAGAAACATGTACAAAGCAGAGGTAGTTTGCCACTGTTTGTGACTGCCCAACACTAGAACATTTCCCAGAAAAAAAGCTCAACCCCAGGACTCGTTCTCAGCCTCTTTAGCACACCCTAATAAGGACCAGGGCTCTCAGGGGTTACCCCCACCCCTGGTGGCAGCGTAAGTGGACCAGGATCCTGACTCCCCCTCTTGTTGGCAGAGGCCTTGGACAAGTCATTTAGCCCCTAAGGGTCAGTTCTTCATCTATGTGCTAACAATCCTGACATAGAATTACCTGGAGGATTAATTAAGATTATATATGTATTACCCTTAAACCAATGCCTGGCACATAGCCTCAATAACCGGTTGAGGCTTTCATGACTGTAATTATTATTAGTACTAAGAATGATAGAATGATAGTGGAAATAGAACCAGTGAGGCCCTACTGTGGTTGGAGGACCACTTCATGTTTTGAAGGCTTGACTCTTGGCAGTATATTACCTGATCTGCCCATGTGTCATTTAGGATGGGGGGTTAGTAATAGCATATAGAGTTACCTTACAAAGTGAGTTGGTCCACGATGGGCAATATGATCGTATCACTCCCAAACCAGCAATTTGGTTGCTACCTAAGTACCCCATAAAAAAGCATGGTCAAAATATTTAGTCTAGTAGGATTAGTTCAGCCCACTTAAGGAGGAGCTTTTCCCTTGGCCATAGGAGATAGGCCTATATGATTATGATTATCTCTAAACTGTAGCTGGATGTTTCAACTCATGATTTAGGTATCTACCAAATTGCTGTTTTGGGAGGGGCACAATCATACTGCCCATCAGGGACAACTCACTTTGTAAGGTAATCCTAAAGGCCACTGTATTCAGACATCACCCAATTCCAAGTTCTTCCCATTTGATGTAGCTAGCGCAATTCATTTCTTTAGAGATGCCTCCATCCACATCAAGTCTGAGAGCCTCTCTAATGCTTTAAAGATTAAGATAAAACAGCTGGTGAAGGGGTGGAAGCATGTCAGTGGCAAAAACTCTAAAAGGAGAACACAGAGCTTGACTAAAGACAATGCAACAGGAAGTCAAGCACATGCGTGGTCCAGAAATACCCTGAAATGTTATTTTAAAACTTCCACCCTTGATGCAATCTCATCCTCCATATTTTAATGCTTTTGTGATATCTGAAGGAAGGGGCAGGAAAATAACAATGGTTAATGAAATTAATTCTGGATAAGTAACAACTAGGCCTGAGGCCCCGGTGTCACTCGACCACTGAGCATCCTGTCCACGGTTTTAGATCCTGTCAGATGGAGGTCTGGGGCAGTAAAAAAAAAAAAAAAAAAGATCCTGTCAGACAAAAAATGATTGAGAATACACACCCACATCCAATGGCAGGAAACATGAGACACGAATAATGAACTTAAGATTTGCAAACTTGGTACGTACCAAGTAACCAGCACTGTGTCTAGTTGCCAATGGAGTGGGGGGTGGGGTGCAGAGTCTAAAATAATTGAACATTTTCAAAAATATTATTCAGTATCTAGCTTATACATGGACATTTAGTCAAAACAGATTTGTAAGAGGGCCATTAGTTTCTAGAAGAGAACTGAGAAATGTGAGGGCAACTCTAAAATTTGGTACCTACCGACATGTTCATATTCAACCTAATTACTGGGTAATACATTTCTGAAAGGGTTTATTTCTTTTGGAGTCATCTTAAAATAGTAAATCGCAGTAGTTGATGAAACCTCATGCCATAAAAAGAACAGGGAAGAGAAACACAGTACAAATTTGAATTGGTTAAAACTGTTCACATTGCCACCACTTCAGTGGAATTCTATGCCCTGTTGGTATTTCTTGTGGGGACCTGAGATACCACTGAAAAGGCCTTCAAAAAAGCTACACTACATTCAGCATTAAAACAGAAAGTGATCCAGTACACAAAAAGGCCCACAAACAGAGCTGTGGGGTACAAACCGGTTCCTCATAAACATTTCTCATAGATAAATAACCTTACTTTCTTGCAGTGCTACAACCAACTGCTTCATGGGCCCTAAGAAAGGAAGAAATTCACCAGCAGACGGCAGCATTCGTGTTTTGTCATGAGATAGAGGCAAAAGGATTGCTGTCAGATGCCAGGCAATGGAATTAAAGATAGGAGGAACTGCCTCCTTTGTAACAGAGGAAAGAAATTTCTAAGCCACGGAGATTGGTGTGACCCATTAAGGTGTCATCCAGGCCCATCAGTATGAGTGCTCTGTCACAGTTAAGTTTGCAATGTTTTTTTTTCCTTACTAGTGTATCAAATAGTAGTATGTCCAAAATCAATGATTTTAGTATATGAAATATTAATTTCTTGGGGAAAAAAATCAATGCAAACCTACAAACTTTAAAAGAAATTTTTTCCAGTTCCGACCTACACATAGCCCAACAGCTACAGCACATGCCAGCCACATTCATGAGCACTCTTAAGCAGCAGGGGTAGTGGCTACAAGGGGACTTCAGAGCCAATCTCCTGGGGGGTCAAATTCTGGCTCTGCCACTTTCTAGTTGTGTGACCCTGGACAGTTATTTCTCTCTTCTGGGCTTCAGTGTCTTCCTCTATAAAACAATGATAACAGTACCCATCTCATAGGGCTGTTAACAGTAATTGAATGAGACAGCATTTGTAAAGAGCTTAGAGTTCCTCATGTATAGTAAGCTAGCACCTAGCACCTAGATTTTTGTGTCAAACTGTTCTCCAAAGAAAGCAACCACGGTTTCTTAGAGGGTAAGTAATCACATATCTTGGGGCAGGGAAAATTAAGTATAAGCAAGGCTCAATCTGTGACTAGTACAAAGGTAGGAGATGTTCAAGGAGGTCAGGGGTAGTGTGGAAAGAACAAATCACTGGCCAAGATGGGACAACATGGGCATCAAAAATAGTAAAGCAACCCAAAGTGTGAAAGGGATGATTTCAGAATGATACCCAAACAAGCAAAAGTTAATATATAAAGTACACAATCACGTGTCATCATGCAAAAGAAGAGAGAAGAATATTTATTCCATTTTTTAAATTTTATTTTAGCAACTGGAAGAGTACTAAGTGTTTTGTTTCAACTATTAAATATTTATCTGTGTAAGTAGAGAAGGGGAGCACAAGGAACTTAGCAATACTCGTTGTAGCAAAGAGACAACAGAAAGGCCATAACACACTTAAACTAGGGGGAAACAAAACTGAACAGTGTGTCAGGATGATGAATTAGCTCAATGTTCTCAGCAGTGTATTAACTGCAGACATCATCCCTCACACCCTAGATGTGATATCCTTAGATGGCCCTACTAAGCGCAGAGAGTAATACAGCATATGTTAACTTCCAATGATGCGAAGAACCAGGCAAACATTCGGATGGCCAGGCAACAGATTATGAGACTCCAGCCAAGCAAAACTTGGAAACATAGAACATTCTGGGAGAAGCACCATGATGCAAAAACTAGGACCTATAAAGCACGGTGCCAAAATCTTATTGCTATAACAAACGGTGGGCAAATATCAAATGGCCTAGCCAGCTTGGGTCTGATGACCTTAGAGATGACCAAAAATAACTAGATCCTGTCATCTCAGCTGTCAGAATTTTTCTAGCTCTGATAAGGTTTCTGTAATTGTGGAGACGTACTAGCACTGCATTACTGTTTCCCTGGAAAAGTCTCAAGGTGCATATCACCCTAATACTGAACATTATCAAAATACATGTTGATACAAACCTAGGAAACTAAAGGAACACGTTTAAGAAGAACAAATGAACTGCCACAGTGTTGATGCTTTAGAACAGGTTTCAGTTTGTTATATATTTCATAATCACTGGATCTTTGCGTGCTGTTTCCAGTGTTGGAGTCTTCAAAAGAATCATCCATTGTAGTTTAAATTGCTAGAAGAGTTAAGCCTGTAATCCATATTTAAACAGATTTAAGAAATTGATTTTCAAACTTTGGTTTTAGATATAAATTTAATAGTTCGAGCACTAAAGTACAAATAGTAGCAGGTGCTTCTCTCCATGAACAAAAACCCCTAGGACATTAACGAATATAGAAACTGGGTCACCACCAGACTGTCCGGAGGATGTAAACTGTGTTTCTCCACTTGAAAGACTATTCAGAAATACAGCAGCCCGCTTCTTCCATCACAATGACCCCAAGGGAAACAAAAAGTAAAGGCAACAATGGAAGAAGGCATGAGAAAGAAATCTACATGGTTGATAACAGTTTTTCTATTAGAAGTAGGACAAGGAAATGGAAATGAACCACAGCAGACCCCGGCTTCAGTTTGTTGTGTCAATGCAGACACGTACCGCATAGCAACACATCCCTTCTGTTTCAGCTTTGAAATAAAATGAATCTGAAGTGATGAAGAATACTAATGTGTCTAGTGCAATTAGATAAAATGGAGACGTTTTAGATGTGGAGAAGGGTGAAAGTGGTACTGGAAATGCTCATCGAATTCCCCACCGACCCAGCTCCCCGTG
Organism: Lepilemur ruficaudatus; assembly: GCA_963574885.1. NCBI lineage: Eukaryota > Metazoa > Chordata > Mammalia > Primates > Lepilemuridae > Lepilemur > Lepilemur ruficaudatus. Next base: position 8,483 of record CAUYRT010010332.1, read on the forward strand.
AAGGGGTTAAACCAAAACACATCACCTCCAAATCCTTGGGTCTGTCCATCCCTGGCAACCACTCCTTTTACAAATTTAACATTTTCCTTTTGAAAGGCTAGATAATATTCTTTCTACAATTCTCTCCCCTATCCTAAGTCACAGGATCTGAACGCTCAGTGGTAGAGGAAACACAAGAAAGCCAAGGGCATTCACTGAGCACCAACCCGAGCCAGCCACCGCAGAGGGAAATTTCTATCACCGTCGCATTTCATCACCATGAATCTTGGGAGCTGGATATCACCAACCTAGTTTCATAGATGGAGAAACTACTGGTGTCTTGCGGAAATGAGCAAACTGCTCACCGTCATCAGAGCACCTGAGTGTCTAGACCTGGGTTCGTCCCCAAGGCCTGCATGCTCATCACTGTCCCGCGCTGCCTCTGGATTCTCAACCCACACTTTGTACTGGGACTGCCTGTCAACAGTCCTTTCTCGCATGAATTGCCAAGTCAAAAACTTCGAATCTGAAACTCGGCACCCAAAAAACCCAGCACAAAAAAGCTCTGGTCTAAGTCTCTTTTGCCTGTCCAATGAGTACTTCTCACTTAAGGGGCTGTGTCACCCCAGCCTGGATCTCAATAGATCTCTCTGTGACCTGGAGAATTTGAATGTGTACTTGTACCGAAAAGGGGCACAAATACTCATCCTAAGTTTTCTAGCAGCCAGACACCTGTGATGAGCTCTCCATACCAGCCCGTCCTTCAGTTTCAGGTCTGAAAAGGGGTGCCTGGCAACAACCATCAGCTTCCAGAGGCTGAAAGAGTAGCCCCCGCCCACTCCGACCCGCACGTCCCCATGACTGTCCTCACAATACTCTATCCACATTCAATCAGGACAGAGTGTAAAGACTAAAACCAGCCTCTGAAGCTGTCAGGCAACATCAATTAAGATCGCTTTTAAAAGTTCAAGGCAGAAAAGAAATTAACATTCCATTTATTTTAAAATGTACTGCACAAGAGAAAAATAAGTGTTGAGGACAAGAAGAGGACAAGCTACTTATTGACTTGCTTGCAATCATAATCATGCACACATAACAGGTCATCAGGAATTGAGTTTTGCTTATTTTTATTTCGTTTTTAAAAGCCTATCTGAAGATGCAAGAAAAACATATTTCCACTAACCAGAAGTTATTTACTATCTGCTCTCTGAATATATGCAAATGAAGAAAAACAACCAAGAATGCCATATAAGGTTGAGTAGGATGTCCACTGCACAAATATGCTGGCTGAGGGGCCAAGGTGTGGTATGCACCAGAGCAGGGGCTGCACGTACCTGGAGGAATGAATTCCTTTAAGTACCAGATCTATGTTAGGGCAGGGAGTAGAGCTATAAACAAAATAGCCATAGATCACGCTCTGGAGGAGCTTTAGGTAGAGTACGGAGATAATAAACAAATCATTGCAAATAACTGTTGACCACATTTCCTGAATTCTAACATATTTCCCACATCTGTTTAATTCTCACAAGCACCTTATGAGTTATGACTAATCCCTGGCTCACAGATGAGGAAACTGGTATTAACTGTCAGCTTGAAGGGGCTGATTTGGGATTGGAACTTGGGCCAATGGACTCTGGAGCCCATTCCTTTAATGACAACCCTGCAGCAGTTCCTCCTGATCCCCAGGCTCCCTGACTTACTATTGGAAAATGGAGTCATCATTCACCCAGTTTCCCAGGCCAAAAATCTGGAATCATCCTTGACTCCTTATTTTCCCCACACACTCAATTCACCAGTAAATCCTGCCATTGTTCGTTTCCAACTATATCCCAATTCCTACTGCTTTGTACTCCCTCCACTACGCCCATCCAGGCCCACACAAGCATCATCTTGCACCTGGAGGAATGCAAAGCTTTCAACTGCTTCCCTGCTTTTGCCCCTACCAGCTGCAATTTATCCCCACAGGGTGGCCAAAAGCCTCCTTCTAAAACAATTTCCCATCTCCTTCTGCTCAAAACCTCCCACTGTACCCCCATCCCAGTCACTACTGGCCTCAGCCATCTCACCTCCTCCGTACCCTCATTTCCTACCATCTTCTCCTCCACTCCCTTCTACCCAGCCATGCTGATCTCCCTGCTGGTCCTTGAACACACCAAGCAGAGCCCCATCTTGGGCCTTTGCAGTTGTAGTTTCTGCTGCCTGGCACACTCCAGCCCCGACCTGTTCACGTGCATCACCCTCTCATTTCACTCAAGTCTGTGCACATCTCACCTCCCTAGAGGGCCCTCACCTGACACTCTGGGAAAAAGCCTCACCCCCTAGGTCCTTCTTCAGACTCCCTCCAGCACTTACGGCTACCTGTCATCACACCACATACTCGCAAAGTATCCGCTTCCCTCACTAGAACAGAGGCTCACTGTGGGCAGAGACCGCTTTACCTACCATTTCCCCAGCTCATGGAACACCACCTGGCACACGGCAGTGAATGAAAGAAAGAATGTATCTTAAAAGAGAAGCATTATTAAATCAATAATGTGTAATATAATTGATATTTTAGAGTTGAAAGATAACACGATCACAATTGTAACCATTGCTATGAAGAATATAGAGGTTTTAAAGACATACAATTGGAGAGGGGCAGTAATTTATGGTGTTCAGGAATGGTCTCCTCAAGGAAGGGCTGTTCAAGGCAAAACCTGCAGCTAAGCAGGAGTTACCAGGAGAGAGTGGCAGGAAGGCCATTCTCCACAGAGGAACCAGTAGGAGCCGAAATCCTGGAGTTGAGAAGGAACACGACAGATTGGAGGAAAAGTGACAGGATGAGTGTGGCTGAAGCTCAGGGACAGAGGGGAAGACGGAAGAAAACCAGGAAGGGACCAGGTCATGGGAGATGCTGTGGGTCACATTATTAAACTGTGATTAAGTAAATGCACCAGGATGATTATGTCAGTTTATATTAATCAGTTGAGGATGTGCTTATTCTCACCCTTTTCTTGTTCGGGAACAGTTTGTATAACCTGAAGGTTCTCAGTCCCTCAGAAACTTTTCAGTAACACAGTGAGGGGCAGGTATTGGAGGGAGGGCATTCAAGGAAAGAAGGGTATTAATTCTACGGAAATTTTCTTTGTTTGTTTTCCTTTATTAATATATTCAGGTCATTTATATAAAAATACATTGGATTCAGAAGTCTAATGCCTCTGATGACAATTTTTTTTTGTTTTTTTCTTTTTAATTTTATCCCATAAATGTTCTCCAGGAAGCTGATGACAATTTTTTAAAGGAAATTCTAATTATGTCTACATCCTTTTGACTTAGGGCACTTTATCCAGGCTAACCTACCATCACTGAGAGATTATCTGATGAAAGAAGGGCTTAGCAGTCATTTAGAGATGTCTCAAGATAATAAAAATGGCCTCCCTCTCCTGCCTTTTACGCATTAATTAGCAACCATTACCTCCCTCCAGCAATACTCCTCTATCTGAAGAATCAAGCCAAACCATTTGAGCACAAACCAGCAAATTGTGAGGTATACAAAGCTGTTTCTGACACAGGAACTTACACTGTAGTTGAGAAGACAAAAGTATTCACAGATGAAATGTTAAATAATACTGGAAGCTTTAAATAAAATTCAAGATAAAAATGAAAAAAAATTACACAAACATGTGAGCACCTAAAGTGTGCCAGGCTCCCCAAGCTGGTAACAACCACCACCACAAGAAGATGTGGGACAGGAAATCTCCAATGGCCACAAAGTCTCACCACCACTAGCTACTTTGCAAGGATTGGAAAGCAGATCAGCTAACAAACCTGAAAAGCCAAATGTAATAAAAATCACCAGCATTCTTCAGGGAGGCTAATGATAATCTATGTCAGATATTAATATACTGCCCTATGCAGCACTCCAAAGTAACAGTAGGGATAGTACAAATTGGGAATAGTGACACTCTGATAATCTGAAACATATCTTTTCCCAACAATATTACAAGATGTAAAATTATACCAGTTTGCAAAATTTTTAAACCCTACTATGAAAAAGTTCTCCTTATTTTCCCAAAAGGCAACTTTTAATTGAACAAATTTCTTAATCAAATGTAGCATTCAAAAATCTGTTAACTTTTTTTGCATAAGAGCCTATTTCCAAGAAAAATGTTTGCTATCTTGTACAATTTGTTTACTGATCTTAATTACCCAAGTGTGCTCTTCAGCATCCCTTAACAAGTACAGGTGGAGTTCCTACTGTGTGCGAGGCTAGGTTTCCTCTGGTCCCTGGTTCCACCTCAGCTTCACCTTCAATCCCAGCATTTACTTACTTTTGGGGCCTTTGCACATCGGTTTCCACTTTCAGGGAATGTGTTGGCTAATTCTTGCTAATCACCACTCATCCTCTCAGGTCTCAGAGCAAGGGCCAAGCTTCCCTTCCCTACCGTATCCCCAACATCTATCCCATTATCTGGCACAGAGCAGATGTCTAACAAATCTTGGCTGAACAAATGTCACCTCCCCCAGAACACTTCCCCCAAACCAAAGCTCCAGGTTAAGTAGCCCCCAATCCTGTCCTTGACATCCGATATTTCCTCCCCTAACACTATCACCTCATACTTTAATGGCCTGTTTATCTCCTTTGCTAGGTTTTGTTCTCAAAGACTCAGAGCTTGTCTTTGTTATTGTTAAATCCCAGAGTCTTCCACAGCACTTGGTAATATTTGTTAGCAATCCTTTCTTTTTTTTTTTTTTTTTTTTTTTTGAGACGGGGTCTTGCTTTGTCACCCAAGCCAGAGTGCAGTGGTGTCATCATAGCTCACTGCGACCTCAATCTCCTGGGCTTAAGAGATCCTCCTGCCTCAGCCTCCCAGGTAGCTGGGACTACAGACACAGGCTGCCATACTCAGCTAATTTTTCTATTTTTTTTTGTAGGGACAGGGTCTCACTCTTGCTCAGGCTGACAATCCTTATTAAATCTTTGAGGAACCCACCTGTTTCCCTTTTTCAATTAAAAAAGGAAAAGATGGCATTGATTTCATAATAATCTTAGGAGCCTGCAAAGCAACAAAACAGTGATTATATAAAAGGACCCTAATTAGAAATTCTGATAATATAATGAAAAACCACTTATGAAGCTAGAAAACTCATTTATTAACTGGAGAATTATTTCTCCATAGTCTCAACTTACTGCCTGAGATAGTAAGAAAATCTAGAACCACCTTCATTCCCCACGCAACCATTACCTTTCTTTTCCAAGTGCTCATAAAATTTGCCAAAGTGCGTCAGTAAGGATGAGTTATGTTACAGTGCAGTCACAGAGGTTATTTCTCACACACTCTACATGTCCAGTTCAGGTTGGCTCCACATCACCTCACTCGGGGAGGACAGGGCTCCCACAGTCTGGGGGGTCACCACTTGCTGGGGCAGGAGGAATGGAAGGTGAATAGCAATGTGCCCAGGAGCAGGAGAACTCAAAGTAGTCGTGGAGCAGCATGTTAATGACCACCACACAAAGTCTGGCAGAAATTTAAACAATGTGCAAGAGTAGCTAACTTCCTACCTATGGCATCCCAAAAGGTAACTGAATCGATATACAGATTCCATTAGTTTTTTGCTTTAGCAAAGCTCATAAGACAAATGCAGGTATGAACTCATTATATGGCAATCTGCCAAAAAAGAATCCACCATAATTGGACAAGAAGAGAACATATCTATGCTCCCAGAATACCTATATAAGAGAATTTCATTAACAGACCAATGTAGAATCTCAAAGCAGATTTGCTCCTCAGCTGCTCACAGGTATTGCCACAGGGAGTGCTCGGCATTATCCAACTGCTTCCACCTGGCACTGTCAAAAACCATTAGCTTGTAAATGATACACGGGCACGGAGTGTCTACCACGTCCTTTACAACTCCTGTACTTTACACTCACATTTCAAACAAACATAAATTCAGACTCATGCAAAGCATATGGCACGGGCTGGCGCAGCAAAGGCAGGACCACAGCAGCGGGGACCACACAGAGCACTCAGGAGAGAGGCAAGGCTGAGGATCACTTCAAACCCCAAAGAAGGCGGTATGGGTAAAATTGTTCAGGGAGAGGGGGAAGAGAAAGGAGGAAGGGTCTGGAAAGCTTGGGGAGCACCAGTATTTAAGGGAGATTTGAGAAGAAATGGAAGCGTGGTGAGAAAATTAGAAAAAGAAACGGAAAGAAGGAAGGAGTCTCAGAAGTGAAGGGATAAAAGAGTTCAAGTCTCGTCCGTAGAGAGTAGGTGGCAATCATCACCGCTGCAGTGAGGATGCGGAAGATGGACAAATTTTCAAAGTGACAACTGAAACCTAAAAAGTCACTGGTGAGCTCTGGTGAGCATTTTCCCAAGCAGCACTGAGTAGAAGCAACGAGAGCACCACAGTTTGGGAGGTGCACCCTACTCTCACCGTCTGTGCCCCTACACTTGCCCTCCTCCCCAGCCCACTGTCTGGCTGACTCCTTTAAGCTCCAACTCCAGCCTCATGTCCCAGGGGAAGCCGCCCCGATGGCCCCAGCGTTTAGGCTTGGCATCTCACGGTGCCCTGTGCCACACCGTTACCAATACTGTTATCAAGGTGCCATCACTCCGCAGCAGCTTGTTCAGCTGGATGGACTCTCACTAGACAACTTGAGGGAAGAGGCTTATCTTATTTGCCTTTGTGTCCCTGCACCCTGATGAGTTCTTGGCACAGAGTAGGCATTCCATATATGTTTCTATAAGGAAGGAAATAAAAGAGGGAGAGGTTTAAAGAGAGCAATTGTATGTCCAGTAGAAGGGGTGTATGGTGCTTTACCCATAGCAATGGCTCAGTCAGGGGTGGGGAACCTGCAGCCTTAAGGCCACATGTGGCCTTCTAGGTCCTTAAATGCTGCCTTTTGACTGAATCCAAATTTTACAGAACAAATCCTTTTATGAAAAGGGGTACAGCAGAGAAAGATGAAGCATTTCTTGCCTCTTTTGGTGCTAAAAAAAAAAAAAAAATCTTGAAATCAGAAGCCCGCAGGTTCTTGCTCATCTGCAGGTGGAGAAGGAAAGGTGACCGAGAGGAAGAGACATAAGATGCGGAGATACTAAATGGAGGACACGGAAGACAGGGCACAAGGGTGGGTTGTAAGGGAGTCCTGGCACTTCCATCAGAACGCTCCTCCATCTGAGAAAGCAGGGCATACAAGGATGGCGCTACAGAGGCCCCAGGGTAGCCAGGAAGGGGAGCTTGTGCTGGACAGAGATTCAGGAAGGCAGGAAGGGAAGGCCCTCTGCCCACACTCGCTTGAGAGAAGGAAAAAAAGGTCAGGAAATGCACCAGGAAGATAGGTTGGCAGGGAGATAATTAAAAAGGAGTTGGTACACTGAAACAGTATACTGTAACCTCTTTCATCCTCCTTTTAAATATCCAGTCAGGCCCGTTCTTGTCAATCCTCCTTTCAAAATTTCCCTCAAATCCATCCTTCCTTTCCAGATCCAGGACTTTTCTTGGTTTTAGGCAATTAGTTTCATGCCTAGACCATGACAATGGTTTAATCTGGTATTTCCCTGTGTTCCTCAGAACATGAATAAATATACTTACCAAAAAAGGAGAGGGAAATGGATTTCATAATCAGGTAAGTTTAGGAAACAATGCATCTTCTGCCTCAGCTTGGAGTTTCACCAAAGCATATTAAAAGCTCTAAGAAAACCTACAAAGAAATCTATTTAACTCGAACCCAGCAGGTTTTATTCTCAGGTGGTACCTATTAAATGTATAATGGACCAGAATAAGGAAAGCTTGTTTTTATCCTGCAGCATCCACCTACAAGTTTATGCTACAAACTACTACCTGGCATTAGTCAGCCTAGCCTAGGATGTGCTGTGACAACAAACATCCCCCAAATCTTAGTGGCTTATTACGACAAATGCTGATCACTGAAGATATGAATTACACCACAGGGCAACTGTCCCTCATACAGTGACTCAGATGACTGAGGCCCCACCAACCCACAGCTGTGCCATTTGAAACATAAAGCCTTCTCTATTATCATACAAGAAAGATGATGCTGGAAGGTCTTCCAGTGACAATTAAATGCTTTAGCCCAGAAGCGACACTTCATTTCTGCTCACAATACATTGACCAGAACTATTCATATTGGGCTCAACTACTCGCAAAGGGAGCAGAAAAGTATAAGTCTTCTGTGTGCCCAGATAAAGAAAGCAGGGTAAGCACCAGATGCGTCTCACACGTGCCACTTTCTTATTCCCAAACAGTCCCCAATCTGTCAGTTTCACAACTAGAAAACCTCCAACAGTCCCTCATCTCATCTCACCATCATAGCTCACCTTCACCTCTATTTTTCTCTTCCATATCTGCCAGTTATTTTTTCCAAACATAAATCTCACATCATTCCCAAGACCTGCTTACTAAAAAAAAAAAAAAAAAAAAAATCCTTTGTGGCTGCTCACGGCCTATAGTGAAAGTTCCCTATCATGATATACAAAAAGCCCTCACAATCTCACCTGTCTCAGTCCGTTTGCACTGCTGTAAAGGAATACCTGAGACTGGGTCATTTATAAAGTTTTATTTGGCTCATGGCTCTGCAGGCTGTTGCAAGAAGCATGGTGTCAGCATCTGCTTCTGGTGAGGGCTTCAGGAAGCTTCCACTCAAGGCAGAAGGCGAAGGGGAGCAGGCGTCACATGGTGAGAGGAAGGAAGCAAGAGAGGGAGGAGGAAGGGCCAGGCTCTTTTCAATAACCATTTCTCACAGGAACTAAGGGAGAGCTCATTCATTACTGTGAGGACGGCACCAAGCATTTCATGAGGGATCTGCCCCCATGACCGAAACACCTCCCACCTGGCCCCACCGCCAACATTGCGGATTAAATTTTAACATGCGATTTGGAGGGGACAAACGTCCAAACAATATCATGAATCTTTTTATCTGTCCCTGGCCTCTTGCATTTTTTTTTTTTTAAGGTCTGACACCTTCTGGACTAGATCTTACTTTGATGATTTTAATTGCAATGACTCAGAAATCTAAGGGGAAAAAAACTTGGCTTAGGGTTTCAGTGGCTCTTCATTTCTTGGCAAACGTAGGCAGTGGCCGCAGTGTCTGCAGCCCTCTGCCTCGCTCTGGGCCTCGGGGCGTTCTGCTCTTGCCTCTAGCACTAGCTCTGTTCCCTCAGTGCCTCTGTCGGGCAGGGTCAGAGGGTTTGGGGCAAAGCTGTAGCAGAGTTTTTGCAGGAAATATCCAGGGGATCTGACCAATAAATGAAGGACCATGTGTCTCCTCATTATTTCCTTTTCTGCAGCAAAAGTTGTAGTCCACAGTGAACTCACCTTAGACCTCCATCGACGGCAAATCCCAGCAGGTTTTATCTGAGAACCGAAGTCCCTCCCACCTCCCTTCAATCCTAGACACACAACGTAGAGGTGTACCTCCTAAGAGCAGCATAGCGAGATTCCTAAACACAGAGGCAGCCTGCAGCCGTGATTCTCCCTACCATCCGGAAGGGAAGCGCCAATCCCAGAGACATCCCAGAGGCCACGCTTGGCAGACCTCAAGAGCAGCCTAGATGTTAGAAGTGCACACTCTCTCCACAGAAAGGAGAATCATTATATGTCTAGTGCCAGGCGGTTCTGGCTTCATGTCGGAATTTTCTTTGAGGATCCCCTACAAATAGTCACAAAAGATTATTCTAATTCCCAGAAATAGCTGCTTTCATTCCGCCATGCTGTTCCTCATACTATTGTCTCCTTCTAACTGTTGACCTCCTCTACCCAGCCTCATTTCTCCAGGGTTAGATCCATCAGCTTTGCTCACCCCCTTCCCATTTCCCCAAACTCAGCAGAATGGAGCCTCCCCACTCCTATTTGCCGGTTCCCATCGCATTTGATCAATTCCTTTATCGCAGTAGCTCACTGTATTACAGTTATACACACAATATCTCCCCTGCTAACCTGTGAACCCCTTGAAGATAGGAAATGCATTTTTTTAAACTGCAGAGCCTTATACACAGTGGGGGTTTAATAAATGTTAACTGACTGAAAACTGAATTAACTTAATGTTTTCTGCCAACCTAGCTGAAATGGTCTAAGTTTTACTTATACCCAATATGTACCCAGTATGCTAAGTATGAGCATTGTTGCTCATACATTTTCGTTAATTTTAAAAATTGTTTACTAACATAGCACAATCTAAACATCTTCTGTTTTTGTTTTGCTGTCTCTCTTATAATATGGCCTGAAAAGCTTAAATGTTGTACAGAATCAAATGGAGATAGCTCCTCTTTCAACCTGTAAGTACCTAACCAGTTATATTTACTGAATAGAGCCACTAAAGTACTCAGATTCCTAATAAAGCTGCAAAGTTAGCTTTACTGATGAGGTAAATCGCTGCTTTGAGCTTTGGTAAAAATAAATGTATCTCAGGAAAGGATATATATTTAAGTTCAAACATCAAGAGTATGCTTTTTTTTGAGAAAAAAAAATCAGTGGAACACACTGTTTTAAATAGATTCTATTTAAATCAGAATAACCCTACTACAGAAATGGATGCTGAAGCAGTTCTGGTACGAACAAAGGTGCTGAAAAGTAATACATCAATCCTATAAGGGTATCAAAAAACACATTAGGGCCGGGCGCAGTGGCTCACGCCTGTAATCCTAGCACTCTGGGAGGCCGAGGCGGGCGGATCACTCAAGGTCAGGAGTTCGAGACCAACCTGAGCAAGAGCGAGACCCCGTCTCTACTAATAATAGAAAGAAATTAATTGGCAAACTAAATATATATAGAAAAAACTAGCCGGGCATGGTGGCACATGCCTGTAGTCCCAGCTACTTGGGAGGCTGAGGCAGAAGGATCGCTTGAGCCC
>CAUYRT010010333.1:0-11099 GCA_963574885.1 Lepilemur ruficaudatus
CCATTTGATCCAGCAATCCCATTACTGAGCATCCACCCAAAAGAACAAAAGACATTCTATAAAAAAGACATCTGCACTCGAATGTTTATAGCAGTACAATTCACAATTGCAAAGATGTGGAAACAACCCAAGTGCCCATCAGTACATGAGTGGATTAATAAAATGTGGTGTATGTATACCATGCAGTACTATTCAGCTATAAGAAACAACGGTGATATAGCACCTCTTGTATTTTCCTGGATAGAGCTGGAACCCATTCTACTATGTGAAGTATCCCAAGAATGGAAAAATAAGCACCACATGTACTCACCAGCAAAGTGGTTTCACTGATCAACACCTAAGTGGACATATAGGAATAACATTTATTGAGTGTTGGGCAGATGGGAGGGGGGAGAAGGGGATGGGTATGTACATACATAATGAGTGTGATGTGCACCATCTAGGGGATGGACACGCTTGAAGTGCTGACTCTGGGGGGGAAGGCTGGGAAAGTCAATGCAGGTAACCTAAACATTTGTACCCCCATAATATGCTGAAATAAAAAAAAAAAACAGAATTACCATATGATCCAGTAATGCCACTTCTGGGTACATATACAAAAGAATTGAAATCAGTATACCAAGGAGATATTTGCACACCCATGTTCATTGTAGCATTATCCACAATAAATTATAGAAGAAATCTAGGTGTCCATCACCAGATGAATGAAGAAAATGGGGTATATATTAATACATACAAAAGATTACTACTCAGCATAAAAATAGAGATCCTGTCATTTCCAACAACATGGATGAACCTGGAGGACATTATGCTAAGTGAAATAAGCCATGCACAGAAAGACAAATACCACATGATCTTACTTATTTGTGGAATCTAAAAAGGTTGAACTCATGGAAGTAGAGTAGAATGATGATTATTAGAGGCTGGAGAACAGAGGTGGATAGGGAAAGAGGAGATGTTGATCAAAAGGTACAAAAACTATGTCTTTTATGTCTCCTGTAATTGATAGTTTCCCTCCATCTTTTTCCTGTCTAGTAATGATTTTCATTGCCTGGATTTTGCTGATTGCCATCTCACGTTGCAATTCCATTCTCTATATATCTGGCAGATTGGAAGTTGGATGCATAAACTGGATCAGACTAAAGCTCTATCTCTTTTCTGAGACTATAGCTGGTGTGTTCTTTCATTGGGAGGCACAAAAGGTCTAGTTGTCTATTCTTTTGTGATCTTAAAAGCCATCAATATTTGGGCCTATTTCTATTCATTGGGGATTGCAAAATGGTGATATTCTAATTTTGACATTTCTTTTTAATGTATTACCTGTGATATTTTTATAAAGAGACATTTCTCAGGTACTATTTGGTTAATGGTGTTATACGTATAAGAAAGGCAGGATAAATATTTCCCTTTATTTACCGGTTTTTCAAATATCTTTACTATGGCATTTGTAATCATTCAATTTAGATTTTTTACCTGTGTTCTCAATAAAGTATGACTTTTCAAGCTACCAATCATGATACTAAAATAACTACAACATATAGTTATCTAGAAAGCATATTGCATAAAATCAACCAAAAAGTCAAGTAGCTGGAAAGAAAATCAATGTTTGTGTCATTACCCCTAAAATATGTATTTGTCTGCCTGGAAAGTACATGTTTATTTGTTTTCAAATGAAATAGAGATGATGGTTAAATGCCATATTTCCAGAATGTTTCAAGACTCATTGCAATTTAGTGACATTATTCACTAACCTACCTACTGGTATAAAAAGGCTGACCCCCTTTTTATATATAATAGAAAGAACATGGAGAGTACATTGAAACAATGAAATCAAATGTACTCAAATCTCAACATCTGCACTGGAAATGGCTCAGCAGGCAAAGAAGTCTCTAGACAGTTGTCATTGGTAATGAGAATCTTCTCTTAAACCTCTGTTTATTTTATTCATCTTTATAGCACTTTGAAACTCTTTTGACATTATATTAGTCTATAGCTATTGTGCTCTTATGATTTTTTTTTTTTTTTGAGATAGGGTCTAACTCTGTCGCCCAGGCTAGATAAAGTAGAGTGGCATCATCATAACTCATGGCAAACTCACAATCCTGCCTCAGCCTCCTGAGTAGCTGGGACTACAGGCACGTGCCACCACATCTTGCTAATTTTTCTATTTTTTGTAGAGATGGAGTCTAGCTCTTAGTTAGGCTGGTGTTAAACTCCTGGCCTCAAGCCATTCTTCCTCTTTCGCCTCCCAAAGTGCTATGATTACAGGTGTGAGCTACCATGCCCGGCCTCTTGTGAAATTTTTTATCAAAATTCTAAAAATAGTGTAATCACCTTAAAAATCCCTGAAATTTTGACTGACTCATCCCACAAGTGTCCTCATGGCTACACAAATATATTAGTTTTAGCCTAATGACTTAAAAGAACATATCATTAATTCTTATTAGCTTTTCCAAAGGTGAAAACTCTAAACAATGAAAGAAAAGGCAAGCCAAACTTGTATCATATTTTTTTTTCTGAGGAAGTTGCTGCTGCTTTTGAGCAAGGTCACCAAAGTAGTTATCTGATTTGGAAATATCTGTTCATGTATCTCTAACTTCCCCCTTAAAACATTTGATATTTTCTCCTTTCAACTTAGAACGCAGTATCAGCATGTTTTTCTGATTACATTACGACGCGTCAGTTCACCGAGGAATGTGTATTAGGTATCTGGCAAGAAGAAGGAATCTGTTAAACAAATTCTTGCTGAAATGCGGCAGAGACTCCAAGTACTCTCTAACCAAATATCCATGTGCTCTTTCCTGTGCAGGTACCAGCTTCCTCTGCAGTCGGGTTGGGGATATTTGTTCAGGTTCTTGCCAGTGGGATGTGAATAAAAGTGATATAAACTATTTTCAGTCCTGGTGCTTAAAATCACTGTACTTGAATCCCAATCTCTTTGATCTCTTTGTGGGGACTTCAAAAGCTTGGGTTCTAGATGATGTAGCTAAAAGATGGACTTTGAGTCATCGTTTGGAGGGGGAACAATCTGATCCATATTGGACTCCACGTGAGGGAAAAATAAACTTATGTTAAGCCATGAGGATTTAGGTTTGTCTTTTGCAACACCTGGCTGCTCATTCCAACTAAAACAAAGAAAATTATTTAATATGAGTGATTTTTATTTTAAGATGAAATTCCAGGAGAAACTTTGGATTAAGGTACTTTCCTTGGTTATGTTTTCATCACATCTCCAAAACAGACAAAACAACAACAACAACAAAAAACCATTTTCCCTAATTAATGTTTGGCTATTCATTCATTTGATTATCCTTAAGATAAAATTGAAGACAAACAGAGGTCATTTCGTCTGGATGAAAAAGAACTAGTTTTTAGGGGCAGGCAGACATGTGTTTGAATTTCAGTTCTACATTTTACCAGCTGTGCAGCTCTGGGAAAATTATTTAACCTCTTTGGGACGCAGGTTCATTGCTCTACACTGGAAATATTTCCTTAAATATGAGTCCTATCAAGAGTATAATAAAAGACATTTTTCTTTCCCTTACTTTTATATACCATTCAGTCTCAAATTAGGTTTTCATGGGTCTAAAATTCACAAAAGATTCATTCATTCATATCACATTTATCTAGTCATAGTTCACTAACAATGCATTGTAAGAACTGAGGTCAGATTATCATACTATAGTCATTACTGTCCAGAAGAATCCTGGTGTATTAAATTAATAGCAGCTGTTCTATTTTTGGGATTTAGAATAAGAAAAATCTAAATTTAAATACTGGTTTTGCTAAATTATCTTGCTTATTGACATCAATTTCTAAGGCTCAGCTTTAGTTTTCTCAAAGTCAAATGGGGATATAAAAGGCACTGTTTATCTCAAAAATTATATTGAGCAAATAAAATGTGACTAGAAGCTCTGGCAATTATCTGGAACATAAGAAAGGTTAGTTCCCTTACTAAAATTTTAGAAGTATTTATAATTTTTTAAGATATCATTCTTATTGAACATTCTTAGACAATGCTAATTTATAAGCATTAAAGGAGGCTTAAACTGGTAAACTAATTCCTCATGGTAGAATCATACAAAAAATTCTAATTAAACATTTCACACTATTTCTATCCACAGCCACTAACACAGATGCACACATTGGAATGACAATCCCCAAATCCTTACAAATTGAAAAAAAATATATATATATCATATATATATTAAACAAATATGTAGTCACAAAACCTCCAAGTAATCCCCCTGAAAGATTTAATAGCTCATATCAAATATTCCATTTAATGATCTTTTCTATATACTCCATCAATCTTTTGATTGACTGAGTTTGAAGCTCTATTAATGCATTCTACAGTCAAAGTTTTAATGGAGTTTAATGGAACTCATCCAAATCTATAATAGCATTTTCCCCCTAAATTAACTTATAACCCACAAGTTAATGAAATGAATGCAGCTGCCATTTACCCAGAAAGGGTCAAAGTGCAGGACCCCTCAGCAGGGAGGTAGCATGGTGGCTTAGCGCCCTCAGTTCAGCCCTGGGACACCATAACCCCAGAGGTGCATTAAGGATGCTGCTAAATGCCACATGCATCCTTTACCAACAATATTGGCCACCGAATAATTTAAATGACATTTTAAAGTTCATAAGAAAATTTAGCAATTGCACAAATGGAACCAAACTGTTTTAAGAGCAGTGGGAATGTCTTATGTCTTATGTTTATTTTAATCTCAGTATTTTGTCTAGTGAGGCAATTGATGGTTATTTAATGAATCAATACTTGTGAACTACTTTAAATAAACAGCAACCAAATAATTAACTTCTTAAAATGAAAATTTACAATCAACTACATTATATTTCCCTCCCTGAATAATAATAATAACAATAAAGACAGAAATAGCTGAGTTGCCCAGAAAAGGCTTTGTCTCCTCTCTTGAGTTCAGCAAAAGAAGTAATCAAGTGTTTGGGAAATAGGTCATTTGAGGAAAGGCTATGGAGCTGAATTTATTTACAACAGAGAACAGAAGGCTGACAAAGTATATGGTTGAGGTGCTAGAGGCTGGGGGATTCACAATTTTCAACTATATAAAGCAATAGCATATGGGAGGTGTTAAGCAGCTGTTCTATTTTTTGCACAGGAAATAGTTGTGTTTAGGATCCCCAGCCAGCAGAAATAGGACCAATGGTTCAAAGTTACAGCCAGAAAAATATTAACTCATCATATAAAAAGAGCATTCTTAAAATTAGAGCTGTTAGAAGTTGAAATAGGCTGCCTGAGGAGGCAGCATGCCCTGGTGGCTCTGGTACTGCACTGAGCAGCCAGCACTGGCCTATCTCTATCATAATGTATCCCATTGTAGAGTGGAAAAGAAAGACAACAAATAGGAAGAGAGAGAGATAGGAAGAGATGAAGATTTCCACGTAAGCATTACAGGGACCAGCATAATCACTGCTATGAATGGCAGACTCTCGTTTATGAATATTTCTTAATGAGTTGTTTTCATTATATAAATGAGGGCCTCAGTAACTAGTCTGGGATGGTAATTAATTTTCTAATAAGGCCACAGGGATTTCGAAGATTTTTCTGACTACTGTGCAGAGGAAAGGGGGAAGAAAAATGGAGAAGAGGGAAATGAAAGAGAGAGAAGAGGAGATCCTGCAATGTGTGGTGAGGTCAGAAACCTTGGAGAAACACAGCCTTGAATTTTCAGGAGCAGTGGTTTATAACTGTCAATCCAAAGTAGTTTCCTATTATATGATGTGCTAAATACTATCATTCATTAAGTCAACAAGCATTTACTGGTCACATATCACAAGGCAAGTAAGAAAAAATCCCCACCCTCATAGATTTCAATTCTAATTTTGGAGAAATGTTACAAACAAATAGACAAATTATTATAACATAAAATAGATTGCAAGTAGTGGAAAAGTGCCATAAAGAAAAAATAAAAATTGGTATAGGACTAGAGTGTGATTAGGGTAAAGGGAGTTTTTAGCATATGGTCAGGAAAGGTTTTTCTGATGAGGTGATATTTGAGCAGATATTAAAGAAAGTAGGAGTTAGCCATGTGGTAACCCAAGCGACATGTGTCTTAGATAGAAGCAAGCAGGTGCAAAGGCCCTGAGGTAGGGATGGTTTACAAGTGTTCAAGATCAAAATGATTAAGAAGAAAGGTGGGAACTGAAGTCACAGAGACAGGAGGTAGAGCCTGCAAGGCTTGCATTTTATTTTAAGTTTGGGGTCTAAGTAGGAAGTGATAATGTTCTGATTTGCATTTTAAAAGGATCATTCCTTTGTAGAAAGGGTACAAGGAGTCTAGTCTAGGAGAGAACTGGTGGAAGTAGAGACTGTTTATCATACCCAGATTATATTTTCAAGCAGAGTTGATAAGATTTGTTGATGCCTGGGACATATGGTGGAAGAAAAAGAAAGGAATCAAAGTTTTATCATTAAAAAAAAAAATGGATGAATGTTAATTCCACTTATAAAGATGAGAAAAGCTGAGGTTTGAGGGGGCGGAGAATGAAGATTCTGTTTTGGGTGTGTTATAACTGGAGCTCAGGACCAAGAGAGATGCATATGGATGTAATTAGCATATACATGGCACATTCAAAATAAAACTTTGTGACTGAATGAGACAATTTAGAAAGTGAGCGTAGATGGAATAGTGAAAAGAAAGACAAGCACTGAACCCTAGAGGAATATAACTTTAAACAGTTAGAAAACAAGCTGAGGATCCAGCAAAGGACATTGGGAAAGCCATGGAGGTAGGAGGAAATGAAAGGGGATAAAGTGTTCTTAAAATTCAATGGAAGGATGAATTTCTAGGGAGGGAGGAATCAACTCTTTACTCCCTTATAAAATAAATCAGCAAGTTCCAGTACAATAAGGCTGTGAGTCACGCGTTAGGACTTGGCAAGATGGAGGTTCTTAGTGACTAAAAAGAGAGGCCCCAGAAGGAATGACTCTCACTGGGGTAGGCTAAAGAATGAGATTTGCAAGTGGACCACACAGTATTTTCGATTCTTCTGAGAAATGTTGCTATGAAAGGGAGCAGATGAATGAAGGAGTGTAATGAAAGAGAAAGAGTGTTTTGCTTATGTTGGGAGACTTTACAGCACGCTGGCATGCTAGGGAACTTAGATCATATATAGGAAAGAAGTATGAATCAGGAGAGATATGAAGTAACTAAAGGGGCAAAAGTCTTTCACTAGCTGATAAGGGATGAGTTAGAATGTACATCTGGAAGACGTGTCATCAGTAGGAACAAAAGCAGCACATCCATAGAAAGGCAGGTGGCTTCTATTTTATAGGTTAAGTAAGAAACCAGATTATGAAATGTGAGTAGAGTTGGGGGGCTGCTAAATGGTTGATAAGACTGAAGGTATAAAACAGTCATCTCTGAAACTTTTTCCTAATTGTATGAATGAAAATAAGGACCTATTTATATTTTACAAATAGTTAAAGATGTGACATAAGAAACAAAATATGCATATTTACACACATACTTTACTTATGAAAATTAGTGAAATAATTATTAAAATTGATAAGCTATTAAAATTATAAAAAGGAAATACATAGTAAAATTTATTAAATGTTGGGCATGTTCATTGCATTCACTTATTTTTACATTAACACTACTTCTCTGTATCCTAAAACTTTTTAATTTTAATTTCTTTTGAGACGGTGTCTCGCTCTGCTGCCTAGGCTGGAGTACAGTAGCTCTGTCATAGCTCACTGCAGCCTCAAACTCCTGGTCTCAAGCGATCCGCCCATCTCAGCCTCCAAAAATACTGGTGTGAGCCACTCAGCCTGGCTCCTAAAACATTTTTAAGTGTCATTATGAATTCATGGTGCACTGCATGTTCAACTTCTCTCAATGAACTCAATTATTATTTTACTCAAATTTTCTATCTTTACCTTAGCCAGTGGGTATCTGTGGTAAGGACAGAATTCTAAGGTAATATTAAGATTCCCACCCTCTCCTCTGTAATCCCCTCCTTTAGACAGGGAATGGGGACTATGAATATGGGGCAATATCACTCCTATGATTAGGTTACCCTGCACAGCAAAGGTAAAAGAATTTTGCAGAGAAATTTAAGTCTCTAATAAATTGACTTTAAGCTAATCAAAAGGGGATTATCTTGGTAGGACTGATTTAATCTGGTGAGTCCTTTAAAAGAGGTCAGAGACATTTGAAGTGGCAGAGACTCTCTCGAGATTAGAGACCTGGAGAGAGAAAAAAAAGGATTCATTTAGAGCAGGAAGTATGAGGACCCTGAGAAAAGAATAGAGATTTAGGGGATTTTGCTGAGGATACACCCTAATTTCAGAGAGCATGGTCTAAGGAAAAAAAAAATATGAAATAGTCACCCAAAGGAGGGAAAGTCTGAGCCTGTAAAAGAAACATAAAACATTTGAGGTTTGTGATCATGAATTTAAAGTAAAAGCAATAAGTCTTGTTGAGTAATTGTTTTAAAGAATGTATTATCATTGGGATACAGTTATAAAGATGTTCAGAATTTAGGTGGATCCAGAGCTGGAATTTTGTCAGCAAATGAGATGGAGGAGAAAGACGCAAGCAAACAGGGAATAAATGTAAGGGATTGATTACAAAAACTGTGTAATCTAAACTGTGAATTTTATAAACCAGGATCATAGTTGATGAATAATGGGAATGAAATAGTAAGGTCACTGAAATGAAGTTTTCAATTAGTTCAAATAATTTTTCCAGTTGAAGTACTTAAATGAGGGCATAAAAGTATAGTTTGTGGTGATAAGAAGCTGGAACAGTTGTGATCAAGGATGTGAGACTTGTTGGCTGAGACAGAGTACAGAACAATCACTTAAGAGTTTAAGTGTCAAGGCACTGGTTAGCCAGGGTTGAACGCATCACCCACATGGAGGAGAGAATGACAACAGGGCTTAGGGTGCAGTAGGGGGCTCTGAAGCAGGAGGGCAGTGAATGAGAAACCATGCTCAGAAAGTCAGAAAAGGAAAGTAAGGAGACAGGGCAGAGGATGCCTTAGCACGATGGTTTAGCAGCAGAAGAGTGTAGTAGCTTTTACCCCACAAAGGGGTGGCCATTATCTGTATGTGGAAATGGAGTCCCCTGCAGAAACCCATGCTGATTCCGGCTCTGAGCTAAGAAAGGAGAGAAGCAGCAGGGTTCACATGGATACCAGGAGCTGAAGCCAGCATTCAAATAATAGATTGAAAATATAGAAAAGCTTGCTGATCACAGAAAAGCTCCAAAACCAACAGTAGAGAAGATAGGAGAGATAAAGGAGGGATAAAGTGAGGAAAGGCAAAGAAGAGTGGATCAAATCATCCTAGTTTGTTGTTGACTTACTTAGTAGGAGATGGAATTAACATTATTTTCCTTTGTTAGCTCTGGCCAAATATCTCTGGTCAGTTATCCCTGGCTTGGTTTTTGTATCATAATCTAAAGTTATTTTTATTTCACACTTTCTAAAGCAGAGACATTTCTAGTCTCTGATCTGAGGTGAAAACAGATTTGCCCATGTCATGGGCTTCCCTTTGTGACTTCATTCTAAATATCCATACTCTAGATGCAGTAGCCCTGGTTTTAGTGTTATGAAGTTATGATGTATTAAATGTTATGAAGTTATGGATGTATTAAATTAGATGTTGTGATTCTTTTTCTTGTCTCAGATATAAGGAACAATGGAAGAGATTTTTAGACAAAAAACTATACTTGATTGTATGGAAGAAGTTGAGTGGCAGTATGCTATTCTTCCATTCTCTGAAAACTTGGTAAAGACACAGGAAGTCCTGTGTCAGAGTCTGTTAATTAGCTTCACACAACCTTTCCTCATAATCTGTTAATGTTCTAATTAATGGATCCCTTATTTTGTTCAAGGTGGTAACAAAACCATCACCAAGTCATGGCTCAAGGTCTAAGTGGTTGGTTCTCAACTGGAGGGATAGAGCATAATTTTGGCCCTCTCTTCCTGGGTACATTTGTCAATGTCTGGAGACATTTTTGGTAGTCATAACATGGAGGTGTGGCTGAGAGGGCAACTTGTTATTGCCATCACCTGGGTAGAGGCCAGGGATGCTGCTAAACATTATACAATGTGCACAATTGCTCTCACAGCAAAGAATTATCAAACCTCACATGAGAAACCCTGGTTTTAGGCAAGCATGACATCCCGAGCCCTAGTCTCCAGCCTTCCTTGCAGCTATAGGTGAATATATGTTATGGACTAAATTGTTGTCCCTCCAAAAGTCATATTTTGAAGACCTAACTTCCTATGTGACTATATTTATAGACAGGGTCTCTAAGGAGATAATTAAGATTCAGTGAAGTCATATGGCATTGGGTGGTGGGAACTAATCTGACAAGACTGATGTCCTCCTTAGAAGAGGAAGGGGCCCCAGAGATCTCTCTCTCTCTCTCTGTACATAAAGAAAACATCATGTGAGAATCTACAACCTAGAAAGAGGGACCTCACCAGAAACCAACATTTATGGCACCTTGATGTTGGACTTAGCCTCCAGAATTGTGGGAAAATAACCTTCTGTAGTTTGAGCCACCCAGTCTGTGGTATTTAGCTATGGCAGCCCAAATAGAGCAATATACCATATAATCCAGTTCCAGCTCAGAAGATACAAGGAGAAGTCTATTTACTAAAGGGATTTATTAAGGGAGGCCTCTTGCTTTTTTTCACAAAAGAGGACAAAGTGGATGCAGCTTCCATTTTGCTTCCTTTTTTCCTATGGAGTTGCAACAGTTGTTCCACATTCTTGAGTTGACAAGCAAATATTGTCTAAACTACCAAAAAAAAAATTCTGAGACACTAATTATTATATCACTAAACTAATACCAACAGCCTATCTAGGAGCTTTTTAAAAATATAAAAAAATAGCCTCTATTTGTTTGAGTCACAATATTAACCAAACAATTCCTAATGTATGGCTTCTTTTTATAAAAAAAACAAAAAACAAAAAACAAAACAAAACTATAGAGTTTCCTGTTCAGGGTCAATCTGGGAATATTTAAGTAATTCTCAGTATATTTTCAAATTGAAATATAGAATTTCCACCTCTGAAAATGACAGCATATAAAGAAAAG
>CAUYRT010010334.1:0-34292 GCA_963574885.1 Lepilemur ruficaudatus
TTTGAAAATGATTTGATTATTATATATAGAAATTCCTAAAGACTTTCACAAAAACCCTGTTAAACTAGTAAATAAATTTAATAAGTTGCAGAATACAAAATCATCATGCATCATGAATCAAAAAAATTAACATTATTAAAATGATCATACTACTTAAAGGAATGTACAGATTCAATGCAATCTCTATCAAAATACCAATGAAATTTCTCAAAGAAAGAGAAAAAAATCCTAAAATTTGTCCAGAACCACAAAAAAAAACACCAAATAGCTAAAGCACTCCTGAGCAAAAAGAACAAAGCTGCGGTATCACTCTATCTGACTTCAAAATATAGTACAAAGCTATAGCCATTAAACAGCATTAAAATACCAATGACATTTGCAAAGAAATATTTAAAAAATTCTAAAATTTGTATGGAAGCACAGAAGACACCAAATAGCCAAAACAATTCTGAGCAAAAAGAGCAAAGCTGGAGGCATCATACAACCTGACTTCAAAATATAGCACAAAACTATAGCCATAAAAAAAGCATGGTACTGGCATAAGAACAGTCACATAGACCAATGAAACAAAATAGAGAACCCAGAAATTAATCCATGTATTATTTACAGCAAACTGATTTTCAACAAAGATGCCAAGAATATACATTGGGGAAAGGATACCCTTTTTAGTAAATGGTGCTGAGTAAACTGGATATCCATATGCAGAAGAATAAAAATAGACCTTATCGCTTACCATCTGCAATAATCAACTCAAATGTTTTAAAGACTTGAATGAAAAACCTGAAACTCTAAACTACTAGAAGAATGCACAGAGGAAATGCTTCAGAACATTGGTCTTGGCAAATATTTTATGGGTAAGACTTCAAAAGCACAGGCAACATAAGCAAAAATAGATAAATGGAATTATATCAAACTAAAGAGCACAGCAAAGGAAGCAGTCAAGGGTAAAGAGACAGCTTGCAGAATGACAGAAAATATTTGCAAACTATTCCTGCAACAAGGGATTTTAATATCCAGAATATACAAGCAGCTGGACAGAAAAAAAAAACATATAATCTGATTAAAAAATGGACAAAGGATGTGAATAGACATTTCTCAAAGAAGACATACAAATGGCCAATAAAAAGTACTCAACGTCAATAATCATCAGAAAAATGTAAATTAAAACAATGGCATATCATCTTATGGAAGTTAGAACAGCTATTGTCAAAAAAGTAGAAAACAGCAAATGTTGATAAGGATAGAAAGAAAATGGAACCCTTATACATGGCTGATTGGAAAGTTAATTAGTACCGCCATTATGAAAAACAGTGTGGAGGTTCCTCATTAAGCTAAAAATAGAACTATGATATGATCCAGCAATCACACTACAGGTGTTTTTCAACGTGGAGATTATCCCAAAAATTTAAAATAGAACTGCCATATGAGCCATTAAACTCACTTTTAAGCATATATCTGAAAGAATTGAAATTAAAATTTTAGAAGCATATCTGCACTCTCATATTCATTGCAATATCATTCACAACAACTAATATATGGAAACAACTTCTGGGTCCATCAACGGATAAATGAATAAATAAAATATGTCGTAATCATACAATAGGAATTCTGCCATATCCAACAACACAACTGAATCTAGAAGACGTTATGCTAAGTGAAATAAGCCAAGCATAAGGACAAACACTGCATGTTAACACTTGTATGCGGTATCTTTTGTAAAACAGAAGCAGAGGGTGGAATAGTGGTTGCCAAGGACAAGGGATAGAGGAAAATGGGGAGTTGCTCAATGTGTTTAAAGTTTTAGTTATGCAAGATGAATAATTTTTAGAGATCAACATAGTGCCTACATTTAATAACACTTCCTTGTACACCTAAAATTTTTAAGATGGTAGATCTCATATTAAGTATTCTTGCCACAAAAACAAAACAAAACAAATAAAAACAAAAGATCATGAGGAAACTTTTAAAGGTAATGGATATGGGTATTGTCTTGATTGTAATGTTGGCTTCATAGTTATATTCATATGTCCAAACTCATCAAATTGTACAAATTAAATACATGCAGTTTTGCATATCAATTATACCTCAATCAAGTTGTTAAAAAAAGATTTAATCCTTCCAAAAACAAACTAGTGATGCTTCTCTAGAGATTTAAATATACTACATCTGGTTGTCCAGGCAACAATATATAGAGTGCACTATATAATTGTTACTATTTTTTTTATTTCAGCATATTACGGGGGTACAATGTTTAGGTTACATATATTGCCTTTGTCCGACCCAAGTCAGAGCTTCAAATGTGTCCATCCCCCAGACGGTGTGCACTGCACCCATTAAGTGTGTATATACCCATCCTCTCCTCCCCCTCCCACCTTCCAGATACCCGATGAATGTTACTACTGTATGTGCACTTAAGTGTTGATCAGTTAATACCTATTCGATGGTGAGTACATGTGGTGCTTATTTTTCCATTCTTGTGATACTTGACTTAGTAGAATGGGCTCCAGCTCTATCCAGGATAATACAAGAGGTGCTACATCACCATTGTTTTTTGTGGCTGAGTAGTACTCCATTGTATACATATACCACATTTTATTAATTCACTCATGTATTGATGGTCACTTGGGTTGTTTCCATATCTTTGCAATTGTGAATTGTCTTGCTATAAACATTCAAGTACAGATGTCTTTTTTATGGAATGTCTTTTGTTCTTTGGGGTAGATGCCCGGGAATGGGATTGCTGGATCAAATGGTAGTTCTACTTGTAGCTCTTTGAGGTATCTCCATATTACTTTCTACAGAAGTTGTACTAGTTTACAGTCCAACCTAAGACATGAAACCATAAGAATTCTAGAAGAAAATGTTGGAAAAGCTTTTATAGACATTGACCTAGGCAAAGAATTTATGAGGAAGACCCCAAAGGCAATCACAGCAACAACAAAAATAAATAAATGTGATCTGATCAAACTAAAAAGCTTCTGCACAGCCAAGAAAACTATCACAAGAGCAAACAGACAACCTACAGAACGGGAGAAAATATTAGCATGCTACATATCAGATAAAGGGCTGATAACTAGAATCTAGATAGAACTCAGGAAAATCAGCAAGAAAAAAAAATCAAACAACCCTATCAAAAAGTGGGCAAAAGACATGAACAGAAACTTTTCAAAAGAAGATAGACTAATGGCCAACGAACATATGAAAAAATACTCAACATCTCTAATCTTCAGGGAAATGCAAATCAAGACCACAATGAGATATCACTTATTTTCAGTGACAATGGCATTTTTCAAAAAGTCCCGAAACAATAAATGTTGGCATGGATACAGAGAGATAGGGAAACTCATATACTGATGGTATAATTATTTTTTAAATGCAGTGGTTTATTAATTTCATTGATTTTTCCTAATCTTTTAATCTGTTCAGAGAAAGAAGTTCACATTATTGTTAAATGTAGTCAATTCAATTCAATTATTTATTGACTACATTTATTTATTTTATTTTATTTATATATTTTTGAGACAGAGTCTCACTCTGTTGCCCAGGGTAGAGTGCAGTGATGTTACCATAGCTCACTGCAACCTTAAACTCCTGGTCTCCAGTGATCCTCTTGCCTCAGCCAGCCGAGTGGCTGGGACTACAAGAATGTGGCATCATGACTAGCTAAATTTTCTTTTTTTTGTAGAGACAGGGTTTTGTTGTGTTGCTCAGGATGGTTCACACTTCTGGGCTCAAGTGATTCTTCTGCGCTGGTCTCCCAGAATGCTAGGACTATAGGCATGAGCCATCCATCTAGTTTAAACATGTAGTATATGACTTTGTAACATCATTACTTTTGACCTTTAACTTGTAATGAAGTTGTTCTTGGAGTCTGGGACATTGTATTTTGACAAATTAAATTAAGTATATATGTATAATATATGTGTGTGTGTTTTTATGTGTGAAGTTTCTTTTTTCTTAGGCTACTATAGATTTTACATTTTGGGTTTTTAGGTCTCTTTCTATCAGATTAATTTTCATATATAATTCAATTGTATTCTGGCACTGAAAATTGAGAGTTCATATATAAATGAAATGTATTTCATATATGTGAATATGTGTATATATTTCTCTCCCAAATATATGTGTGTATGCACACATTTGAGAGAGAAATATATGTATAAAATCACAAATAATAAAATACATCATAATTTATATTAAAAAGTTTTATTTCTCAAGATTATTTCTAAAGATCAGGAGGGTAGGTTTTTATATAGCAGCATTTTAATATTGTTTCCTCTAAAAATTATTAAAAATCCCTGAAAATAATCTTGACATATGTCTGAAAAACCACTTGCATTATCTGATTTTGTAAACAAAATGAATATTTGTAAAAATGTAATGCAGATAATGAAGATGGCATTATAACCTATCAATGAGGACACCAATCATGCAAAAATATAAAATGAAAGGACTGCATTTTAATGAATTACACAAAAATAACAGTTTTATCATTGCACTTAGCCTGGTTTCCTAGGGAAATAGAATTATAAAACTATCGAGTGCTCTCATACTTTAAGTAGCAAAAAAAAGTTAAATAATAATTACTACTATTAGGCTATCAGTCAGAATGTCAGTTTCTGTAATGTTAATAACTTTGGCCTTAGCAGCAAATTTCAGCAAAGTTTACAATGATCTGAGTCTCAATGCTGGGTAAGAATATAAAACATCAAGAAAATAGAAGCCAATCTAACATTGAAAGGTACAAAGAGCAAGTGACAAGAAAATGTTAGAAATTTCATATTTGTTCTTATTTTAGGTATAGATGTCACATTTGGTAGCAAATTTTATGCATGCCCTTATTTTGAATGGTATGTGGGCCTTTTAAAAGATGTATATTGAAAAGAAACTTAATAAAAGATGTTGCCCTTCTAACATATCATTTGCTTCCCATTTCAAAATATTATGTCCAGCAGATTTATAGTAACTGCCTGAATAATAAGTGTTCTCTAACTTTTTTACTGAAGATCCCTATGGCATCTTGCTTGATCAGAAATTCTGAAATCCTCAAGTATAAACACCATTCTTTCTCCTCCTCATTTATTGTTTCCTTGGCCCATATCAAAATCATTCCCTATCACTAATTTTCAGCAGCCCATGCCATCAAATAATGCCTATATTTGTGGCAAAAAAAAAAAACATTTATTATAAATTTTCAAAATAACTGGATTTATTTTAAAACTGGCTTGGATTTTTCTTCTTAAGACTTCTCTAATCATCTTTTTAGTTGTGTAAACAACAATAGTTTACAACTATTATGAAAATCTAAAAGTATCAACTTTGAAGTTTTCTATTCTTATCATTCTCTATGCTTTTAATATAGTTACGTTTATCTGCCTCACAGGGAGTCTACAAATTGCATTTTCATGAGAGTAAAAGAAAGACTTGCCCAACATACTTGAATTCAGAAAGTTTGGCCTTGCTTAGCTGAAGCACATGTATTCTTCTTATCTCTGAAAATTTGTATCACAAATGCGAGGCTCATGTGTAGGGGGAGTTATTGCTCATGAAAATTACTTAGGAAAAGTAGTTATTTTAACCTTGGAAGTTGTTATGTAAATTATTATTAAAATAGCCAAATAATTCTAAAACTGAAATGTTACATTCTGGGACATATGTGTCTATTCTGTAAAAAGGTTATATTCATCTAATCTCCATTTTGGACATAATAGTTAATGTGCTTATGTTTTATAGGTTTTCATTCTTTGAAAAGCAATTTAAAGTATTATTCAATAGCTAAGTCTGGAGAGCATGACATTTGCATGATTTGGTTTTCTTTGTCATCTTGGGGCATTTACATTTGCCCTATCCTCCCCCCGCCATTGACTGTCTGCATGATATTTACTTTTCATTTTTATTTCTCTGATTAAATTCCACCTCCCTAGAGAGTCCTTCTCTGACTACCCTCTCTGCTTAATTATTATCTATCACAGAGCAGTTCATGTCATTCAGAGTGCTATTACAGTTTACCTGCACTTTCACAAGTCTGCTTTACCCATTAGACTGTGGAGGTATGGGAAAAAAGGTCCTGTCTCAAGCATCCTAGATCCATCTTGTCAAAGCACTGTATTAATCTATTGAGGGTCATTGTAAATCAATGGTACCTCTAACACATGAAGAATATTCATTTACACATTTATTTAATCATGTTTATCCAGGTCTTACTCTGCACAAAAATGCAATATACTGATCGCATTTATATGTGATATATGATCACGCAGAGCAGATTAGATTAGAAGCTAGCCTCTAATGAAGTGATATCAAAAACCATTAGTTTAGTTTCACATGTTCAGCTTTAGTGTTAGAGCATAAAGATGCTTTCTTTTGAGCTTTATTTTACTTTAGCGTGATTTATTTTCAATGCCTATTTGTTTTATTTCAATTTTATGTAATGTGGCTCACTCTTTTTGTTATACTTAGGTAACAATGGTTTTGTTAATTTAATGTTTGAAATAGAAGGTCTAACAGTTATGTATTAATATATTCTAATTTTTGCATATTTTTATTTTATGGTTATCTGCCACATAAATTATAAAAGTATATTTCAAATAAAAATATTCAATGTATACATACACAAGTATATGGAATGCAAGGTAATCTATGTTGTTCTTCTTTTTTTTTTTTTAATCTGTAAATAAGTCAAATAGGAAAATGGCCCACAGAAGCACATTGGGGCTTTAGGGGGCAAAATGCAGCTACATAAATGTTAAAGCAGCTGGAATCATGATTGAACTTTCCCAATTGGTTAATATGAAAATTTGTGTTATCTCCACGTCTTGTTACCATCGTTTGGCGTTGCCTATTTATAATTATGTAGGGGTCTGTTGGGGAATTAAATTTATTCTTTAATGTGCTTTTGAGGTAGTTGTTTTCATAGAGAGATTTTTGAATTAATTATTCAATTAATTCTCAATAATAGTTCTATGTATAAAAACTATTGCAATATAAATCATGATTTATTTTTAATCACATTATTTTATATGTTACAAAGAAAGAGTTTAACTGTAACACATACCGATTGGAACATGCATATCAATTTCACAGATGTTAAAATGTGAAAAAGTTGTTTTTAGGATTGATGAGATAGGATATTTATAAGGTTAATGAAAATAAATAACAGAAACATGACTTCTTCAGACTGTTTTGAAATGATAATTTAGGAATTTCTGAAAAAAGTCCCTAGTAAGTATATGAGATGGAATCAAAGAAAGATGACATAATTTGTTTGGTCGTATAGAGGGAGCAAAACATAAAACAATGGGCTGTGGTTTACAGCCTTTATGGTACTAAACTTTTAAAGGCTGGGGCAATGTTCATTTGATAGTCATATCAGCCTTGCACTGGCTTTCATAAAGCCTTTTGTTATTGCACACTAAGGAGGGAAGGATTTATAATCATTCATAAATATGTCAAAAGGAGTTGTATTATAGCTGTCGGCAATATAAGCACGCTTTAGGAAAAAATAATATGAACTGTACCATCTCTGCATTAGTCAAATGAGATTATATTTTACTGTGCTAACTATCCACCAAAGCTCAGTGGCTTAGCACATCAAAACTTAATTTCTTGATTACTTAAAGTCCAATGAAGATTTTGAGATTCTACAAGGTAGTTGTCATCAGTATAGAGTGATTAAGATTTAGGTTTTCTCCAAGTGTTAAAGCTGCAATTTCAACCTGTGGCTTCTGGAGTAGTTATAGAAAGGACACAGAGCTGGAAAGCAATACTGGGGCATCAATCACATCCATCCACTTCGGCCAGAACTCTTCATATGACCCCTGACTAGCTACAAAGGCAGCTGGGAAATGTTGTGTAGTTCATGGATATTTAGTAATTATGAAAATTTTTAAATATGTCTATAAAATTCTTTCCTCTAGCATATGTCTATTAGAAATATGTTTTTATAAGATACTACTTTAATGTTAAGAAATAATGACATTGAAAGTGAGATGGTCTGTATGTAATCATTCAAAAGAAGGTCTTCCCTCAGGCTTCTGATAAAGTTAACCTTTTGCTCTCACCCTTTTAGCTCAATTTGACCCTGGGTCACACTTCCATTATAAATACTAAGCAGACAGAGTGACATGTACTCATTTACATTTGGGTTTTCTTCTATCAAGACTATATTTACTTTGAGACAAGGATCTGAATGAAGATATAAGCAAAAGATATGAGCAAAGCTATAATAATAGTTGGAAAACTCAGCACTTCCCTTTTAACCAATCTGATTGAATTGACATTTATAGAACACTTCACCCAACAAGAAAATAACATGCATTTTTTTAAGTAGACATAAAATGTTTATCAAAAAACATCATTTTCTAGGACCTAAAACAAGCCTCAAAGGTTTAAAAGATTGAAAATACACAATTTATATTCTCTAACCACATTATCACATTTGAAATCAATGACAAAATAGTATCTGGAAAATTTAAAAATATTTGGAAATTAAACAACATACTTTCACCAACATAATTCTAAATAACTCTATGCATCTAAGAGGAAGTCAAAGGGAAATTTAATAATATTTTGAATTGAGTGGAAATGAAAACAGAACTCTATCACTTAGAATCCAGACAGGCATGGCAATATATAAAAATGTGTAGGATGCAGCTAATGTTAAGAGAGAAATGTATAGCATTACATGCCTTTATTAGAAAAAATGAAAGGTCTTAAATCAATGATCTAAGATTTAACTTAAGAAAGTAGAAATGCAAGAGTAAATTAAACCTAAAGCAAACAGAAAAAAATATTTAAAAACAAAATCAAGAAAATTAGAAATATAAAGACATCAGAAAAAAATTTAAAAAGAAATAGTTCTTTGAAGTGACTAATAATATTGTTAAATTTGTAGCCAGACTGATAAAAAAGAAAGAAATGGAAGATACAAATTATCAATATCAGAAAAAAATGGTTCCCATGTCTGAGAAATGGAAAAGGGTAATAAGAATATATTATAAACAACTTTATGCCAAAAATCATAACTGAAATGAAATTGAGAAAAATTTTGATAGGTAAAATTTACCAAAATTTACCAAGTTGCTTCTTACTCAAGCAAGAAGAGGTAACTAGAATGGTACTATACTAAAGAAATTAAATTCATTGTTTAAAAAAAATCCAACAATGAAAACTATACGGCAAGACAAATTCTTTAATAAACTATATGAAAAATTAAACAGGAAAATAATACCAATTCCTTTAAAAAAACAAACAAAAAAACACTTTTAGAAAGTAGAAAAGCAGTGAATGCCTTTAAACCCATGTGCTAATACTTGGATTACCCTGATAGCAAAACTAGGAAAGACCTTATAGGGAAAGAAAACTATAAATTAACATTCCCAATGAGAATAAATGCAAAATTCCTCAAAATATATGGGGAATTAAATCTAACAGTATACAAAAAAGATCATGACCAAGTGGAGTTTAACCAAGGCAAGCAAGATTGAATTAATACTTGAACACTGAAAATCACTCAAGGTAATTAACTATATCAAAAACAAAGGAAAAATCATGTAATCATCTTCATAGAATCAGAAAAGGCAGTTGAGAAAACTCAATCTCCATTCATAATAAAAACTCTCAGAATAAAATGACTCTTCCTTAACCTGATTAATAGAACCTACAAAATATCGATAGCTAACACCAAAACATAATGGTGAAGGACAATACTTTTACTAAGATCATTGCAAAGATACTCACTTTCACCATCCCTACTAAGCATCAATTTGGAGATTTTAGTGCAATAAGGCAGGAACAAGATGCAAAATGAACATAGGTTACAAGGGAAAAATGAGGCATTCTCCAATTTCATACTGCATTGTTGTCTGCATTAAAACAATCCCCCAAGTTATGAAAAAATTTGACAAATCTAAGTATTATTTATTATGTGTGTGTATATATGTTCCCATATTGCAACAATGAAGAACTGGAAAATGTTTTTTTTTTTTTTTACAATATTGTTAACAATAGTACCAATAAAACATTTAGGGATAAATCTAGCATGAGAAAATATTCATGGCTGAAAATTAGAAAATACTGAAGAGATATATCAAAGAAAACCTAAATAGAGTGATATAGCATTTTCAAGGATTGAAAGACACAATATTGTTAAGAGATTCATTTGCCCCATATTAATCTATAATTTCAATGCAAACTCTATCAAAGTTCTAGCAGTCTTTTTTTTTAAAGAAATCCAAGAAGTTGCTTCTAAAATTTATATGAACATGAAAAGTAGAACTAAAATCACTTTGCAAAACAACAAAGTTAGAGGACTCACACTGTGTGATTTCCAGTCTTACTATAAAGCTTCTGAAATCAAGGCAGTGTAATATAGACAAAGATACAGTCTAAATATAAATCATTGAAGTAGCCTACAGGGTCTAGAAATGGACTTTCTCACACATGGTCAGTTATTTTTGACAAAGATATCATGGTAAATCAATGGAGAAAGAATGAGCTTCAATTAATGGTGCTAGCTGAGATAGATAGTCATATGCCACCCCCCCACACACATAAATATATATTTTTTCAATCCATATCTCATAATAGTCATACAACATAATGCAAAATGGATTTAAATATATCACCTAAAGCTATGCAGTGTATAGGGTAAAACACAGGAGAAATTCTTTTTGACCTCTTGTTAGGCACAGACTTCCTAGAATACAAAACATACAAACCGTAAAATAAAAGATTTTATGAAAATTAAAACTTCTTTTCAAAAGACACTGATATGAAAATGAAAGGCCAAGTTAATGCCTTAGAAGCATGATCTGCAATACACAAAGTAAGTCAATCCAAAAGAATGAATAAGAAGAAAACCAGCCTAATTTTAAAAATTTGGCAAAAAGTGATTTGAATAGACACTTCAACAAAAAGAAACAAAAATGGAAACTAGAGGTAAAATGGTGGATTAGAAAGCACCAGCAATCTATCCCTTCACCTAGACAATAGCTGCCCTGGCTGTGTTGGAACTCTGGAGTTTATTAAAGATTTGCAACTTCCAGGGGAAAGCGTGGATGGTTTAATTAAACCTTGGTCAATTTTAGTAAATTTTAGCTCTTAGCACGGAGCAGCTACCCTTCCCCAAGAAACAGTGAAGAGGAGTTTGGTGACTCAGCACAGCTATGGAGAATCATCTCATTGCTGAGGAAGCCACCCACAAAAGGTTCCTAAAATTTACAGACTCCAGGGGCCTGGTTTAGGAGAGGGGAGGAACTCGGAGTTGTAAAGTACTAAGTGGGGAAGAGTGTCTTCAAGCTTCCTCCGTTTTTTCTAACAAGTCCAGAGGTGCCTCAGAGAAAGCCTCAACAGATCCCCACTCCCCCATAAGGAGAATTCCAGATAGAGGCACCTAAGCTAGAAATACAGAAGCACCTAGTCCTTGATGGACCCACCTGTAGGGACTGCAATGCGAGGGCCGTGCACCGAGCCTGGTGTGGGAGGACAGCTTTCCTCCTGACGCCTGCCAAGTAAAGCCTTTGCAATTGCCTGTGGTTTGGCCTAAAAAGATCACAAATACATTTTTAGCCGGGAGTCAGGATCCTTACGTTGAGTAAAAAATGTTGTGTTATTCTTTCTATTTTTATCCAATGTTATTATATTTATAAAGGAAATGAATACTTCTCATCATGTGTATGAGCATTATCTGTAATTTTGAAGAAACTCCTTGGAAAAATTGTCAGGACATGTAGTAACATCACTTTGGGATGATTATTAACTAACCTTTTTCAATTGACTCCATGACTATAATCTATTCAGGTTTTATTTGCAGTTTTAAATAAATTTAGAAATTTGTGTTTTTATTAGGCTTTCATACAGAAAAAAGGAGCTACTTTATACACTTCAAATGTTTTAATTTAGGGAAATATAAGCATGTGCAATCTTTGGAAGGAAAGGCTGGGAAAGTCAAGTACCTGGAAGCTGAAACTACCAACCTCAGCTTCTACACCACCAGCTCGGAGAATTCCAAAAGCTCACCTGGAAGCCACTGGGAACCACCTGTCTGACTATAACTGCCTCTGAAAAATATAACTGTGACTCCTTTTCCACTTTCTATATTTCAAAGGAGGGCCTCTCCCAGGACATGGATAGGCATAAGAGCAAGAGGTATATGAAAATTTGCAACAGATACTTTGAGGTAAGCAGAAAAGAAATCAACAAAAAATTAAAAGAATCATGAAAAGAAGGTACGATGTTTCTTCGAAGAACTGGATAGTGGAGTTAGTAAAAATAAGTTTACCCATAATTCTATCATCTTACATTCTTTATCTTTGCATAGATTCTGTGTCTGTGGGATTAATAAGCTTTGATTTATGTGTGGCCTGAATGGTAAGAGGTCCAGGAAAAGCTTAAGCAAGAGATGGAATTAATGCCTTGAGTTAATAACTACCATGAGAGAGAGAAAAAAAAAAATTCCATGCAACATTTCAACAGATAGTTAATCAACAAAGTCATCTTCCTACTTGAAGAATAATATTAGGGTTAATAAATTCATAAATTCATGGAAAGTTGGTAGAGAAATTCAACCAAAAGCTGCTACTACTGTTTAAGAATATAATGAGATATGTTAAATATTATTTTGAAGGTTAATATGACACTTTTCAGACATTTTTAAATTAAAAATCACACCACTCAGTAGAAGAAAAAGAGGATTGCAAAACAATATATTCCAATTACTATAAACTTTTAGGTGACCCCCATTAAAGAATGGATTTCTTTTTCTTCTCTTGAATTAAAGCATCCATTGCAGAATTTTAAACATTATTTTCTTTCTTTAGTAGATTTTTGACTTTTGTCTAACTCCTCTAAAAATCTATGCCACAACATAGCTCTTTGTTTGTCAGGTCTGTCGGGGTAATACAAGTCAATTAAATTTCAGCAGAACATGTAATTACTGTTGGGAGTCCCTCTGTAAGATTTTCAATTTCTCTTTAGGGACTTAGAACTGAGCAATGAATAATTTTGGTTTAATTAAAATTCAAGTATCAAACCTCACAAGGCTCATTTTATAGAGACCTGCCAATCAGTCAATTGACAGACTCATAAAACTCTTGCTCACACTGTGACTATCTTTTCCCCAATGTTATAACCCCCCAGTGAAGGTCCTTTGTTTCCTGATATTTCATCCCACATATCTCGTAACCTGGCAATCTTATAATGAAAGAAGTGACATCCTGTTCCAAATTAATGAGTTATGTGCAGTAAGTGCTACAGTCCCAATTTGCACTAGTCTCTCTTGCATGATGCAAGTCAGCAATGTGGTGATTTTCTTTCTTATTTCATTATTAATATTACGTAGTTTATAGCAAAACTTGAAAACTAAATGACCTCTTAACTGAAACCAATGGCATGTGTTGAAGACATTATTTAGTCTCTTAATTATTTCTTAAATACAAACTGATAATTTGCCATGTCATAGGCAACTTCTAGCTGCTGAAAGCACAAAACAGAATAATAAAAACATATTTTGTGTTGTAACAGGCCTCATAGTCCAGTGTGGAAAGCGAAAGTTTTTATAAGAAAATACTATAATGTGAGACAGATATATTGATTAGGCAAGTGAAGAGTGTTACTGGACAAAACACAATCAGAAAACATCAAAGAAAGCTTAAGTGATTCTGAACTGACGCTTGAGAAGTGAATAGTTGGCAAAAGTTTGTAGATACGGGATTATATGCCTTAAGCATGTGTTTTGAGGCTGATAAAGAGTTGAAAGGAATTACCCAGGTGAAAGGAATAGTATGTGGGGTTCAGTGATTAGAAGAAGCACAATACTTTTTAGAAATAAAATATATTTAGAGATTATCCACTAACAGGGGGCCATATTATTAAAAATAAATAAATAAAGGCTTTACAAAATAGACTTTATTTTAAGGAAAGGAAAAGGAATTGATGATTTTTAAAGAAAGAAGTGATAAAAATTACTTAATTTATAAATCTTAAGGGTGATAGAAAGTACACTAGATTTCACTATGAAATGCAGAAATGGAATAATGGCTGTATTACTACATCTGTATTTTTACACTTGGAGAATATCTCCACAATTTTCTTCCCACTCTTCACCCAGGCTATGTTTACACACTATGAATTTAGATATATTAGCAATCACCGTGTCCCAAATGGGGAACATAGTCCACTTAAGTACAGGCTGACATAAGCACAACAGAATAAATAAAAATGGAATAAAATAAAAAGTTCTAAAATCTATTGATTATTCAAATAAATAAATGCTTTCACATTATTTTATTTTTAGAAGATAATATAGGCATTCAGATTGGATGACCCATTTCAGTCCTGCCATCCAAATGGGTAAGTGAAGGGCTTGTTTAAGAGAGGAGTAAAGAGGAATTGAAAATAAAGAGCATTTAAAAGCCAAAAAGAGTGACATGAATGTCATCTATGATCAAGTTGCGAAGAGTACAAATGTCGTACCCGATGGGTCGGAGTGACTCTCAATATCAGTTAATCTGGACTATCGTATATTGTCTTTCACACAATAGAAGTAATTCCAGTATCTAGTTTATGAATCAAAATAACATTAAGCAAAGTCAAAGATAAGCTGTGGAGATGAAGTTTGAAATAATTCAGATATAATCATGAGTATTATCATCAAAGTATAAAAATATCTAAACTGATAATAATAATAGGTCACGTGTAGAGACAAAACCAGAAAAGAACAATAAAGCTACTGATGCATCCAAGATACACAGCTTAAACAGAATAATAGAGGAATGGCAAAATAATTACAATAACTTAGAGGCACAAAGACATGCTTCTAATTATATTCCCTATATCACTAATTCTAATATTAATGATAGTAGCTATTTGTTGATTTCTTTGATGTGCCTAGAATTGTGGTAAAAATTTTACATGAGTTATCTAATTTATCTTAACAGCAACCTGATGAATTTCTATTACTACCAACATTATGCAAATGAGGATTCTGAAGTATAAAGTGGTTAAAAATCTTTCCCAAATCCTCACCAATGTTGGATGAAGAATTCTGAGCATGGTTTGAACTAACCAATACCCAGTATTTTTATATCCTAAATATCCTTCTTTTTAATAAAATGAGAAGGCCACTTATACTGGTCCTTGAGAGTATACTACTAAATTTTCAGAAATTTCTCTGAGTTGAATCATGTTGATAGCTTGAA
The DNA here is from genome assembly GCA_963574885.1 of Lepilemur ruficaudatus. NCBI lineage: Eukaryota > Metazoa > Chordata > Mammalia > Primates > Lepilemuridae > Lepilemur > Lepilemur ruficaudatus. Next base: position 15,198 of record CAUYRT010010334.1, read on the forward strand.
ATAATTTATGGAGGGGATATTTAAACCACAGAAATCTGCAAACATTGTAAATAAGGATCATTTTTTAAAAGAGCTGGTTGTTAAACATTTGCCAGTACACCTACAGACGGATTAAGCTAAGTAGATTATGACCAGGAGGGACGCAAACCAAGGTAGAGTCACAGAGTGTGTCAGACTAGATGTAGCATGCTGAGAGATTATCTATGTTATGCTGTGATGAATAAGGCTTGAGAGACGAATTATGTAAACCATATAAAAACTGGACTTAGTTTAGGATGGCAATGTCTCAACAAGTACATGGTGAATGTGTCAGAGGAAACGAAAGTTAGTTGACTAGAGGCAAAAGAAATTGGTTTTGTAATTAAAATAAAAAGCAAATACATTGCATCAGAGTTTATCAGAATGAAATTACGATTGTGTTATTGGAGTGTCCCGAATATCAGTTGAATATTTTTTCCAACAAAATGTGCACAGAAGTGAAGAGAAAGGGTGAAGAACTCAGGCAGGTGCTAAAAACTGTTGCACTATGTGAAGCCATTACTGACCAAGAGGAAAGCTCTGGACTGAAGAGTTTAAGTATAGGCTTCCAGGGGTTCGAGAAAAAACTCTGGCAGAAAATCTAATATGGCATCAGTTTTATAGTCTGAATGTTTGCCACTTTTTCATCTTTGCTAACCTTTGGGTCATAGAAATTGAGAGTAAACATTTCATACAAGACCTCCCCTGTCTCTGCTAGCCCTTTAATATCAGATTATCTTTACTTGAAAAAGGAAGTACAAAAAAACTATGAGAATAAAAAATGTACTATTTTTAGAATAACCTATTTAAGCTCAAGTTTATAAAGCCAAAAGTTTAAAATAATTATTAGAGCTGTTTGGCATTCAGATATATTTAGATTCCAAATTCACATGCTGGTTATTAGAAAACTTTTAGTGATTTAAAGAGATAATTAGTTTTAGTCTATTAGACTCTCCCATCACAAAGTTGAACATAATTTAATTGTTCGTACAGAAATATGATTTCTTCATCTAATAATTATTGACTCTTTATAATTAGTAATTATTGAAATGAATAATCCTTTAAAAAGACCCTCCTGATCCAAAAACTGATTACTATGGCATCCTTCATCAGATGGAGAGCTATTTAGCAAATTATTATTTCTCAATGACTCTTCATTTACATATAAAACAAAAAAGTGTATTAGGTTTTTGATTTCAAATTCATGGAGAATATACATTACATATTAAGAGCAGGAATGATTGTAAAAATAGTGTTTATTTTTATTTTCTCCTATTCTAATATTTAGAACACTATGCTTTAAAAAAATCTGGCACTATATTTGAATAGAATTTTGGAATTTACTACAAGTTTCCACATTTAGCAGTTTGCTTGGTAATCATACCTACCCTATGACATAGCAATATAAATATAATAGTAACTTTACAAATTAAGATATCAAGACACAAAAATATTAAGAAACTATTCCCCTAAAATCATTGATATTGAACTAGAAAGTAAATATGCCCCGCTTTTATTTAATCCTCTTTTCTCTAACGTATGCCATGAGGATTTGTGGTTTATGCTTGTAAATTTGTACCACGTGCTGCTATTTGACATTTAGATATTGTAGTTAGAAAGATTAAAAGGGGACAAGAAGGAAAATAGAATGGAAAGGAAGAATAATAGCAACAATGGAGGCAAAAAAACGAAAAAATTTTGAGTGTAGGTATTTCCATAATTAAATGTGCCATAGCATCGGAAATGCTTGCTTTTTGTAAACAATTAGAAGTCCAGTTGGAAAGTTTCTTGGATTGGTTTCTTGGAACGATTTCTGTGTAAGTTTAATTATAACTGGTTTTTCAAAAGTTGCAGCAAGAGGAACATTTTGTGACCAAAAGTTGCTGAGTGTCACTTTTCTTTTTTATGGGAGCATTTCCCTAAGAACTGAGTAAATGAGAATTTACTTCACAGTAATAGATACACTTTGATCTAGAGGGAGTAGAAAATATACAGCATTATCCCCACATGATCTTTGGAAACAATATTATTCATTTTAGTATTCAAACAAAGAGTAATTTGTAAAGGTTGCATGCTCTGCAGAGTCATTTTGTCAAATTGCTAAAGCACACTGATTTCTTTAGGGACTGTTTCAACTGCCATGCCATTCAGGACACATCTAGAGGGCAGTTCATTTGACAATAGTTTGGGGAAACATATTTGTCAGTATCAATTTCCTGTCACCTTACATGCTATTTCTATAAATTATTAAAGCAATTGTAAGAATAGAAAACACAGTGATTTTCAACATTATTTCCCGTGCTTTGACTATAATAAGAGAAAGACTCTACTGCAACAGTGATCCATTAAAGCATGTATTATTTTGTCACTACTTCTTGAGATATCTTCTTCTTATGAAAGTCTGATAGCATTTTCCTCCAAAAGGGAATCATAGAGTCCTACATATTTTTGAGTGGCTTGATGTTTCATACAAAGAAAAATGAAGAATTATTTTGCAGTATTTTGATTTTACAGAGTAGAAAAATAAACCGCAAAGAAGTTAAATCACTCTCCAAAATCACCTAGGTAACCTAGTGACAAAGACAAAACAGTAACTGAAATTCTGGATTCTCACTCAAAGGCTGATTTCAGTCGGAACCTGGTAAATCCATTTTCAGCTGGATGCTATTCAACATTCTTTAAATCTGACTTGTAGTCTTTGAGACTGTAGGCTGTGGAACAATTTTGCCTGGCACCACCACTTGGAAGCTGTGACCTTGAGCAGGTGACAGAAGCTGTCTGCACCTCAGTTTCACTTGTAAAATTGAGTTTTGAAAAGAGCCTAACTTGGATGATTAAACAAATTAATTTGAATTCCATTTTAATACATAGAACGATGTCTGGTACATGATACTCAAAATGTTAACTATTATTATAATATTTCAATTCTTGATTATCTATGAAATGTAACAAACCACTCCAAAATCAGTGGCTTAAAGCTACAACAATCTTTTGTTTTTACTAGTGAATCTGCAATTTGAAGTGGTATTGGGAAATTTTACTTGTCTCTGCATCTCATTGTGTCATCTAAGGAGCTTTGGACATTTAATTGCATTGCATTGCAATTGCATTGCATTACAGACCACATTGCGTTGTTTTCAGAGAGCATAGATTCTAATTTATTGATATTTTGCATTTCTTGATATTTCCTTTCTGCTTTAATGCATGGCCACTTGTTTTTTGTTTGTATGTTTTGCTGTTTCATGTACATTTTTAAAAACAATGTGTTCTGTAATGGTATTTTTTGCAGGATTTTATGAATACCTATTAGATAAAGTGTGTATTGTATTAAATGTCTATATCTTAACTACTTTTTTTAACCTATGAGTTCCTGAGACAATAAAATTAAAATATCTCACTTGTGTACTTTCTTTGGCATTTTTTCAGTTTACATATTTGAGTACAAAAAGATTCAGGAGTATAATTTCTCCTACATAGTTATTTCTCATCATTAAGAAAAAAATACTTTTATTTGTTTTTGTCTTATAATCAACAACACATTTGTTGCTATTTTTCTAATATACATTCTCTATTTTACTTTTGATTTTTCTGTATATTTTCATAGTTTCTGTATATCTCTTTTTAAAACTTATGTAGCATATTTTTAATCCCCATTAAAATATCTGCTTTGAAGAGGTGATTTTAATGTTTCCATCTATTTTGGTTTCAAATGTAATTCAACTAATTTCTCTCATCTTCTTTTGTGTGTTCTACTTGGCATGCATTCCTTTGGTTTTGTTTTGCTCCGCATTTTTCCTTCTATAAAAGTTATCAGACTTCATTGATTACCTTATTTTTTTCTACTGTTCTGAAATTTATTCATCTTTCTATTATTAATATAGCAAAATCCTTAAAATTTTAGTAGACATGCATGATTTCCCACAATACAATGTTATCTCTCTACCAAATAATAAAAAATAAATAGCATTAATTTTATTTGTTTCCATCTCCCACTTCATCTTTGTTATTTTAGTACTATCTTATTTTTTAAAATCCAAAAATAAATATTATTACCATAAATTAATAACTAATGTTCCTAGAATTTAGTTTGACAGATTTTTATGCAAATTTGCAAGCACAAAGCAAAGTAAAAGAATAGTAAAATGAATCACTATATAACTCACCAACTTTAAGTAACCATCAGGTTTCTACCAGTCTTTTTTTATTCATTCTTCACACAAGGTTTTTTTTTTTTGCTTCAGTATTTTAAAACAATTCATATTATTTCACCAGTAAACACTCAATTATACATAGTAAACAAATGACTTTTTAAAAATATAATAAATATATTAGTTCACTCTCAATAAGTTAATATTTTGATAGTTTTTCTTTAAAAATTATTTAATTGAATATCTTTTGGCAATATCTGATTACACTTGGTAAGTCTGCTTTTATGCTATGGAATTTTCTTATTTTTTTCTTCCTATTTATGTTTAATATTCCCAACCTGCCTTTAATACTCTGCTTCTAAGTGAATAAAGGTATATCATTTATATGCTCCTTAAACTTGATTTTTTTTAACATCTGAGATCCCCAGAACTTTCTCTAATTCCTGAAAATTCACAGTTATTATCACCACAAATATTACCTTACTTTATCATCCTCTTCAACATATCTTGTCATACATGCCAGATCCTTGAAATAGGTTCTCCATGTTTCTTAACCTGCTTCTTTTAATTTTACTATTTCTTTTAAGTTTATTCTTTCAAATATATCTGTGTCCCTTTCAAATTGTTTTGTTAAGTCCAGTTGGTAAGGTGCTAATTCTTTTGTGTACTGGAATTCGCTAAACTTTCCTCATGGCAGTTTATTTCAGCATTTGTTTTATAATTGTTGATACTGAGCTCAATTTCTGTAAGAGTTTATTTTCCTGTGGAGTCCAGTGCATATTGTATAATTGAGGATTCAAAAAATTTTGTTTAATTTTTCCAAGGGTGCAGAGTTTTCTCCATTTGTGGCATCAGCTTTCATGTTGTCTTTATAATTTAGAGTCTTATTAAAACATGGGCATTAAATAGGGTTTCTTATGGTGTAGACAACACTTTACATAACCTTTTTTTCCCTCAGTCACAATGTCCTTGCTATATCACAGATATCACAGACAAAAAGTGGACATTAATCTAAACTGCTTTTCATGACTTGCCATCTCATTGATATATCAACTTTATGCAGAAAGCTTAATAGCTTAATAAAACTTGAATCCCATCACATAGGACCAATATATTGTCCACTATCCTCATTAGCCCCCATATTGTTAGCTCCCACTTAGTGCTCCAGTTTTGAGATACTCCATTATCTCCGATGCTCAGGATTCTGCTTAGTTTCATTCATGTTCAAATATGAATTTTCAACATCATAATATTAATTCCAATGTATTACTATGTATCTATATATATGATGGCAGGGATAGGAGATACTTACCCCACATTTTGTCTGAAATTTCTATAATCGTATTATTTATTAACATTTTTGTTTGTTTGTTTGTTTGTTTGTTTGAGACAGGGTCTCTCTCTGTTGCCCAGACTAACTAGAATGCAGTGGTGTCATCATAGTTCACTGCAACCTCAAACTTCTGGGCTCAAGCAATCCTCCTGCCTCAGCCTCCTAGGTAGCTGGGACTATTGGGCACACACCACCACATCTAGTTAATAACAGTTCTGTTTTTACAATTAACTTAATTGATTCAATAAAATTTCATCAAAAGTATTTTAAAAATAAAATTTATGTACTTAGCTACCTACCTAATCCAAAACAACTCTGTTCTATCAGCATGGCCATGTATCACCTGAGAATTATTTTTGTTGAATAATGTAAACAATATACATTTGAGTAATTAATGTTATTCACTAAAATATAGTTTTTTTAATATTAGAAGAAATATCCAAGTAAATATTCTTTTAATAAAATGAATGTAAATGAATATCTAAATTATGAAATACAATAACTACTAGGCTTGGAATCAAGCAAGATCTGAGTTTGAATACCACTTCTCCATGAAACAATCTAACTTGGCATGCATCATTTTACTTCTGAAAATATACTATCTCATATGGCTGTATGACGGCATCAGCATAAATAGTCTAAAGTCTATGAAGATCTATAAATATGTAAAGCATTTTGATTACTGCACAGTATAGTGGTAGTTCACTGTGAATTTATGAACTATGGCTAGAAATGCATCTTTCATAAGGTTATGATTGGCTCATTAAGAAGAGAAAAAGAAAAAAGAGAAAATACAATATCATAAAAAGTTGCTAAAATAAAATTTTGTGAAATTAACTTTCTAGTTTTATTTTAAGCACATGATAAGTGAGCTCATTTTACAATAAAATTATATGCATAATACTTTACAACTTGAAAAATACCTTTATGTGGCTTACTAGTTTCCTAGGTCTTCTGTAGTAAATTTCCACGAGCTTGTTGGCTTAAAACAATAGAAATTTGTTTCTCTCACAGTTCTGAGGCTAGATGTCTAAAAACAAGGTGTCAGCAGACTCTCTTTTTTAGTTCCAGGAGAAATCTCTTCTGAGCATTTATTTCCCTTAGCTTCTAGTGCTACTACCAATCCTTAGTATTCCTTAGCTTGTAGATGCATCTCTCCAATATCTATCTCCATCATCCCATGGTATTTTCCTATGTGTCTCTATTTCTTCTTCTCTTTTTATAACAAGACTAGTCATACGGGGTGAAATGGTCAATCTACTCCAGTATGACTTCATTTCACCTTGACCACAACTGCAAACATTTTATTTCTAAATAAGGTCACATTCACAGGTGTAAAGGTTTAGGGCTTGATCATATCCTATTGGAGGATAAAATAGTACCTACAACACCTGGAGAAAGGCAGTAAGGACAAACCATGAACAACTCTATGCCTGAAAATCTGACGGGGTAAGAGAAAAGGAAAAATTTCTTGGAAGACACAAACTACCAAACATAATCAAGAAGAAATAATTTAAATAATCTTATATCAAGTAAAGAGACAGAATTAATAAACATCTTCCATAAAGAAAGTTCTAGGACAAGAAGGATTCATGGTGAATTCTACCAAATATTTAAGGAAGAAATATCAAGTCTCCACAATCCCTTTCAGATAATAGAATCATAGGGGGCATTTACTTTCCAATTCATTTTATGAGAACATCATTAAGTTAATAGGAACACCAGATAAAAATATTACAAGTAAAGAAACTATAGAAAAATACTTCTCATAATCACAGACACAAATCTGTTACCATAAATACTAGAAAAACCAAAATAAATAAAAGGACATTACATTATGACCAAGTAGAGTTTAAACGAGTGCAAGTCTGGTTCAACATTCATAAACCAAGAAATGCAATTTATCGTATTAGCAGAGGAAAAACATCTGAGTATATCATTAGATGGAGGAAAGTCATTCAAAAAAACTACAAATAAGAGCAAATCTCCTTAATATAATGAAAGAAATACAGGAAAGATGTAACAGCTAATATCATTCCTTTTTGTTTGTTTATTTTCTCTCCCCAACCCCCTTTTTTTCTTTTTTGTAATAGCATTCTTTTTTTTTTATAATGTACCTTTTTTGCATATCTTATATCTATGCTCCTCACAACAATCTTGAGTTATTATTAATTTTTTTTCTCTTCCGAAAATTTTATTGGGGGAAAACTACAAAACATTTACAGTACAATGTTTACAGTCACAATTTGTAGTGAGCTGATTTCCCAAAATATATTACCACTCAAGTTGACTTATCTTGTTAAGCTTGAACCCATTATTCGAAGTGAGGTGACACAGACCCGAAGAATGGGCCCCACTTGTACTCGCCATCAAACTGGTATTCACTGATTAACACTATGATGCTCAAAGGGTAGGAGCCAACACTAGGGAATTGGGGGGTGGGGGGTAAACCCACGCCTGAGCGACGTGAGGGGGCACTGTCGAGGGGTGGGATATGTTTGAAAAATAGTTGGGGAGCGGAATTAGGGATCTCAATAGGGGAAAGGAATTCCTCAAAAACTGATTTATGTGATTAACTGTACACCTCGGTAAATTCACTGAAAATCATTTAATTGTACACTTAAAATGGAGTGTTGGTTGTATGTAGGTATAGTTGGAGCACTATATACGTACTCTCTGTAATAGCATTCTTAATGGTGAGAAAGTGGAGACTTTTCCTCTAGGATTGGAAAATGGGCAAGAATGTCCTCTCCCATAAATTCTATCCAATATTGTGCTGCAAATCTTAGTTAGTGCAGTTGGTCATAAAAAAAAACAAATAAAATAAAAGGTATACAATGTAGTGAGGAGAGTAAGAAATAAAATTCTATTTATAAGTGACAAAATCTTCGATATAGAGAAACTTCAAAGAATTGAAGAAAAAATTGCTGGAACTAATAAGCAAGTCTACCAAAATTGCAACATACAAAGATACAATATGAATATACAAAAGATAATTGCTGTTCTGTGAGAAATTGGAATTTGAAGTTAAAAAATCTATAATTGTACACAAAACTGAAATACTTAGATTAAAAAACCTGGCAAATATGTACAGAATCTGAATGTAGAAAACGACAAAACACTGATGAAAGAAATCAAAGAGAAAAATCCATGTTCATGGCTTGGAAGACTCAATACTAAGATGTCAATTCTTCTCAATTGATCTATATGTTCAAGGCAACCTCCATGAAAATCCCAACAAGCTATTATACAGACACTGACAAACTGCTTCTAAGATTTATATTAAAAAGCAAAGACTTATAACCATAAAAACAGTGAAGATGAACAAATTTGGATGGCTTATACCTGCTGATTTTGAGACTTACAATAAGGCTACAGTAGGGAAGACAATGTGGTATTGACAATGGAATAGGAACATGGATCAATGAAACAAAATAGAGTATCCAGAAATAGACGCGAACAAATATAATCAATTGATTTTTGAAAATAAAGTTACAAGGTAATTCAATGGATAAATTATAGCCTTTCAACATGTATTTCATAAACAATTTGGTGTCCATGTTTAAAAAAAGAATCTAGACACATATCTTACACCTTACACGTATGTTAACTTGAATGAGTCATAAACCTAAATGTAAAATGCTAAATTTTAAAAATTTTTACAAGAAAGCATAGAACAAAATCTATATGATTTGAGTTTGACAATGAGTGTTCAGATACAACCCAAAAGCACAACTCATGAAATAATAATAATAATAAAGATGTTAGACTTTTTTAAATTAGAAAATTTTTGTTCTGCAAAAGACATTGTTTAAAGAATGCATTGATAAATCACAGACTAGTAGAAAAGATTTGCTAAGCATGTCAAGAATTTTATCCAGTTTGCAGTCCCACCAGCAGTGTATGAGTGTTCTATCGCTCCGCATCCACACCAACATTTATTGTTTTGGAACTTTTTTGATAAAGGCCATTCTCACTGGAGATAAGTGATAACTCATTATGGTTTTGATTTGCATTTCCCTGATGATTAGAGATGCTGAGCATTTTTTCATGTTTGTTGGCCATTATTCTGCCTTCTTTTGAAAAGTTTTTGTTCATGTTCTTAGCCCACTTTTTGATAGGGTTGTTTGATTTTTTCATGCTGATTTTCCTGAGTTCTAAATAAATTCTAGTTATCAGCCCCTTATCGGATGTGTATCATGGTGAAAATTGTCTCTCATGCTGTAGGTTGTCTGCTCTCGTGACAGTTTCTTTGGCTGTGCAGAAGCTTTTTAGTTTGATCAGGTCCCATTTATTTATTTTTGTTGTTGCTGTGATTGCCTTTGGGGTCTTCTTCATAAATTCTTTGCCTAGGCCAATGTCTAGAAGAGTATTAATAAAACAAAAAGCTGGTTCTTTGAAAAAATAAACAAAATTGACATGCCTTTGGCTAGACTAATGAAAAGCAGCAAAGGGAAATCTCTAATAAGCTCCATCAGGAACAAAAAAGTTATTACAACTGACGCCACAGAGATACAAGATATAATATATGAATACTACAAAAACCTTTATGCACACAAACTGGAAAATGTGGAGGAAATGGACAAATTTTTAGAAACACACAGCCTCCCTAGGCTCAGCCAGGAAGAAATAGAATTCATGAACAGACCAATGTCAAGTGCCGAAATTGAAACAGCAATAAAAAATCTTTCTAATAGTCCCGGACCAGATGGTTTCACACCCGAACTTTACCACACCTACAAAGAGGAACTGGTGGCTATCCTGCAGAAATTATTCCACAACATTCAGAAGGATAGACTCTTACCCAACTTATTTTATGAAGCCAACATCACTTTGATACCAAAAACCGGAAAGGATGCAACAAAGAAAGAAAACTAGAGACCAATATCCCTTATGAATATAGATGCAAAAATTCTCAACAAAATCCTAGCTCATGGAATCCAGATGCTTATCAAGAAAATATCACTGCATTTTAATCATGATTACTTATGACATGTTTAGCTAACCAACCATTATACACCTTTGCCTCAGTTTAAGACACAGTTGGTATGATTTACAACCATGAATAAAATACACCTTGGGAAAATCTATAATCCACTGGAGAGAGAATGATTAATTAACCAAAACAGTCTATTTTTTTAATAGTTTTGGAAATGTAGTGTACTTGTATTAATAGTTTTTCATGATAGTGTTGAACTTCATTCTTAATATCTGGCCTCATTTTGTTAAAGAAATACTTCTAATGAAACTTTTCAAAAGCACATCTCGTAAATTAGTTGAAAGTATTTGGTGGTTATAATAGTTATAATGGAGTAATTATTTCACAGCAGGCAAGGCTAATGGAGAATATTTGTAGACGGAGGTATGTTTTCAAAGCCTAGTGGATTAGCAAACAGTTGAATTAGGGGCAAGTGCCTTCAAATGCTTGTCTCTTCATTTTTGAAATTAAAGCTGATACTTGAATAGACAGAAAATATGAGTGATGAAAATCTTTGATCATCTTAATAGTAGAAATCTTTAAAGTGCAAATTAACTGCTAATTTAATTCACTGTAATGCTATGTGAAGTGATGTATCTTTACTTAAAAACTTGTAATTTTTGATGAAAATATGTAGATTCTTAACCACATGTAACCTTCTGGTTATTTCATCTTGCCTTTTCACAAAGTTCTTATATGTTAGCAAACTTTTTCATCAAAATGTTTTTTATTCATTATAAATTATAGTACAACAATAAAGAGAAACTAGAAGTACTACTGATATAGTTGCCTTTTTTATAAACATGAATTTTAGAATGATACATACACTAATTTTTAAAGTGCTTCTGAATTAGGTAAATATACTACCTTTTTAATAGAAATTATAGGAAATAATCATTTGAAACTTGGAATATATAAAAACAACAGGTAACCAACCTGTTTAAATACTACTCTGTAGTTGTGAATAAATCCTAGGAAAACAAAAGTATCCATTCATATTCTACCTCCTGCTTCTTTTTTGTGTGTTAAAATAGGAATTGTGTTTAATTATTTGCCTCTATGAAATTACTTTCTTTTTTAATCTTTTTTTTAATTTTTGATATTTTTTTGTCAGTATCTGCAAGAGGCACATGGCCATCCTGTGTTTACAGGACTTTTATAAAGGTCTATTGAGAATACAATTAACTTATTTAACAGTAGATTAATTTGTTTTTAATTATACTAAAATAACAATAGACATTTTATTATTAAAATTTTAGATTAGTGTGAGCCAAAAAAAATGTATGTATTAGATGGCATCTCTTTTTTGGAGTCACATGGTAACTGATAGATGCCACTTTGGGTCTCTTGCCTCATGGGGATTCCTGATGCACTTGTCAGTGTGTTGTGTAGTTTTCGTAGTCGTGAAATACATCCATGGAATGGTATTTCATATGTGGTCTGTACAAATTTGACCAGTAGGATGGTGTGGGGCCTTTTAAAATTTAAATATGATAAAATGACTCGTACTAAAATACTGGAATCAAAGTGAAAACTGCATGTTGCTTAACATTCAAACAATTGAAGTTACCCGTCAATTGGAAAAAGTATGTCATTAAACAACTTATAATATGAAAAAGGAATCAGATGGTTCATGGTTGAGTAAGACGAAGGATAAATCGATATCTTTTGTATCTCAGTGAGTTCTTGAAGCAGAAGACAAAAGCAAAAGGGAAAATTTTAACTTGAAAAAAATTATTGTCTAGTCATCTTGATTAGACAATGCAGGTTTAAGTACTGACAGCAGCAATTGGCACAAGAACCTTAGCTAGCATCCAGATGAAACAGGGCTGATGAATCAGGATATTTCAGTGGTACCTGTCATATTAGCTTATGAATTAGGTTATATTAGGTTATGAATTCAGCTGCTTTGACAGAGGCCAAATAACAGTGGCTTAAACAAGACAGAATATTTATTTCTGTTCATATAAAAGTCTGAGTGGAGGATAGTTTTGGGAGTGGAAACCAGGCATCCTGCTTTCGGAGGTTCTCATCATTCTACCAAACTTTAGCAGGGATTCCTAACCCTGTCTATGTATTAGACTCATATAGGGAGTGTAAAAGAACGGTCTCTTGGGCACCACCCTAGATTAAATGATAATTAAATGAGAATGAAAATCACCCCAGACCTACTGCATCAGTATCTGTGGTCTATAACTTGGTCATAAGATCTCATCTGGCTGCAAGGGAGGCTGGGAAAGATAATTCTGTAGCTGCAAGCAAGTGTGCAACTAAAACTTGGTTGGTTTTATTGCTAAAAAGAATGTCTAATAGGTACTGAGGGATGACAAGTAGTTTTCCACCTGTGAATTAGAGTTTAAAGCCATTCAACAGTAATAATGATTTAAGGTTGTTTGGTAGTGAAGAGAAGATAGTGATGGAGCATGAAGCTAGTTAGCATAGATAAAATTGGAAATACCTACAGGAGGCACATATTGAAGCCTGTAAGAGTCAAGCAAGTGACTCAAGCCCGTGAAAAGTACCAGGTGTTCCAGAGATTGGGAGGGCTCTTTAAAGGGACAGCTCTGCTAATTGTTGCCATGTGGGAAAGCAGACTAAATTTTTATAGATCCAGTTAGAATCTACATTTTCAGTAAAATATCAGCCAAATTTAACATGTCTTTCAATTGGGTATGGATTAAGAGACGCTTATTTATAAATTCAGACCTCAGTGTATGGCATAGTATTTAGTAAGCAGAGAGCATTTTTCTTGGTGTCAAGCTAATTCTCTTCAAAATGTATTCTAATATTTAAAAATAGAAATTTGCTAAAAATGACAAACATATTTTAACAGATAGTTGCCTTTTGGGCATTTTTAGTAAAATATGTGATGCTTTGGTATTTCTAAACTGTTATACTTGAATTCATTTAAATTTTTTTTGGTGATACTTGTAGAACTCTAATTGTGGATGAGATTTTAATGAAATAAGTGTACAGATTTTGGTCATTATTAGCAGCAATTTTGTGTTATTTATGACTCTACTTTATGTCTATCTCCAGTTTTTTTTAAGAACTACCTCTATATAAAGAGGCACTTTGTAAACCATAAGAAACTTCTGATATTTTAGTACTTTGCACTGTCTGACACAAGAACAAATACTGAATAAATGATATCTTTTTTAGAGAATTATTAGTGTTTACATCCTAAGATAAGACATCTATATATTAGTGGAAAACCACAAATCAAAACTAATTCTAACATTTTTCTCAGTTTTTATAAATTAGATTGCAATTTTGTCTATTGACAAAATTAGATGGAGTTATTAGTATTATAATTGAGTTATTAGTTATTCATATTATAGATTGAGTTATTAGTTGATAGAAAGTTAACTCTGCTGCTTAATTAGTGGAATGAAGTAGAATTTGTCATGACTTTATAATGGTATAAAAATCAGTTTCTAGAAGTGTCTAACTTGTATCTTGGGACTAGTTTATCTGGTCATACCTAACTGTCTCAAGGAGAGCCATTGAGAATTAGCATAGAAAGGGGGATTGTTTCATCAAAATTTGGTAATTGGGGTGTAATTTTTATAAATGTCTTTGTTTTGACACTTTACCTGTCTCTGGGAAATGACTAGTTGATATTCTATATATAACCCTTTGGCTACGTCTTAATTTAGAAGAAAATATTTCCTAAGTAAGCTGTCATAATTTTCTTAAAAGAATTAACTTCAGTTGTTTTAGACTCATCTTTTCACTCCAACACAAACTTTTAGGTGCTGTTGAGTTTATTTTTAACAAAATAAAGTGGAATGGTTTTTAAGGTGGCTTAGCTATTGATAATGATTCAGTTTATTTTTAAGAAATGTATTAAAAATTAGACTGATATATTTATGGTGAATTCATAAATGATTCCAAATCAATTAATTGTTAGGCACAGTACACATATTTTGTAAAATTTTATAGTTTTTGGAAAAACTTAGCTTCATTATATTCCTGAGTAAACAAGACATTAATCTGTATTCTTTCAAATTTGCCAAAAGACAAAAGATTTTGTCATTTGGTTTATTGGATTTTGCTTTATTCTCTGATACAAATTTGAAGACAATCAGTGTCTTAACACTTTATTAAATGTTTTGAAGAGAGTTTCTTTGTTCTATGTTTGGCTTAGAGAATCTCAGTTTAAAGCCGCTTTCTTCTCTTTAGGAAAATCAAAAGTAGTCTTGTTGATTTTTATGATTGCAAATAGAGACTAGGAAATTGGGAATAGATGAAGATGGTAGTATGGTAAACACTCACTAGAAGGGGAGTTGAGAAGGCAGAGAGGGGAAGGATATTGGAGTGATAAAGGTCATGGTAATTGTAGGAGAAAGTGGGCACGGTGGCAATAAATTGAAGATTGACAAGGTATGATTTTTGAGGGAGGCTAGCATAATTGTGATCGACATGTTGGTCTGCCTAATTTCTTACATGATTTGAGAGTAAATTACAAATTTCTTCCATCAAGAAATAGTGATTTTTTTTTTCCTATGCAAGTCATAAATTTGCTGATTTTGAGTTCTTATATGCCTTGTGGGCACAAAACAAGAACACAAAAAATGTTATTCTTCAAATTACTAACCTTATGTCTAATGCCTTCCTTCATACTAGTCTCATTATATTCTGTCCTTGGTCAGAAAACCCCATATGTACTACTTTCAGTGGAATGCTTGGTATTACCTTTGATATTCCAAAGCATTATACTCTGCTGCCATTCACCTTCAGCCTTAGCTATAGTTGCTTTCATTAAGAAAAGTTTGATTGGCAATCGTTCATATTCTTCAAGTATTGTTGCTAATCAAAATCGTAATATTTAGCTTCTATTTGTCTCTTTTGCATTTTAGTTTGCCTTTTCCTTAGAAGATACTGACAAAAAGTGTTTTAAAAACATAATGTCTCCAAATCTTATGGTTGATTCAGACTGAAATCTTTTATGGATTTTATGCCCCACATGAAGCAATATTCAATAATATATTCACAGCAAGAATGTACTTTAGAATTAATTATTTGTGTCATTCATCCAGGTATTCCCTCACTATTAAATTATTGCTTTATTATTCTGTGTAAATTTGCTTTTCACTGTTTGGGGTGACCCCTGTCATCAGTGAATAGTTAATAATTCCCTTCCAGGAATTCTGTCTGATTATCTATAACATTTTGGGTTCCATGGGTATGCTGTATAACTTGGAAAGGTGGCCCTTTGATATTCAGTTTATTAATTATTTATGGAGTATATCTATGGAAGGTGGAGTAGTAGGAGACACAGAATAGTACAAAATACTGTCCCTGCTTTCACAGTGTGCATGATCTTATTGTGGAGACAAGGGGTACTTGAAAGTCAAATTATGTTCCTGAGGACGTAATATAGGTTGCATATGCTATCGAAGGGAAAAAATATAACAGAGGATGGGTATGGGTTAACGTAAGAGGAAGAGTAGTTGTAGAGAGCTGGGACTGATCCAGTATGTTTACAATTACTAGAACTTGGGCCACCAGGCCTGGCAAAAAGGAGTAGGAATTAGGGAAGTAATAATGTAATGAATAAAAACAGAGTAGGAGACTCAGTGGTTTGATGGAAATTTCTACACTGAGTGATAGAGGAGAACAATTTTAAAAATAGTAGAGGAGATTGAATGTGACGAAAGACATACCTAGGTTTTCTTCGTGGAGGTTTCCCTCTTTTGTTTGAATTATGCTTATTTGAATAATCCATTTCAAAATACCACTTATTCAGATAGAAGAGGGAACTCTTTGTAGGACATGAACGAGGTAGTTTGGCAGACAAGATTAAGGATGTTATTTTTAAAGAATAAAGTATCAAATAAGGTATCATATTCGAAAGAGGCATGATCTTTTCTTGAAAAAGCAAGAGAAATTGCTTTGAACACATAGATGAAAATGTATCTTAATGTTACCAATTTAATAAATGTAAAATATGTTAATATAGAATAAAGACTAAAACATAGCAATTTTACTTTTTTAATAGGCTATAATCTGTTTAATTGGCTGCATTTTATTTTCCCTCTTAGTCATTTGAGTTCTTACTTTGGAATGCCTTAAAACTTAAAAAATACCTTGAAACTATAATCAGATCAGAAGATCTTCTTTTACTTAATAGTGCTATTTGGTTTGACATCCACTGGTCATCTTCAGGATGCTAGAGTGTATGGGATCTACTTTATATATTTGGTATATTCAACCAATCAGGTATTATGCATGGGTGAGTTTGAAGCTCTGGAATATATTTACCCAATATTTAGTAAACTGTTTGCTTTCTTGGTTAGGATATCCCTCTGGGAATTTTTAAAAAAACTGCCTGAAAATCAAAGAAATGCCCATGTGGCCACCTCTGTAAACTTGTGGGAGGTGACAGTAAGTGTTTCAAGGATAATTCTGACATGATCCCCAATGTCACATAGCCACTGACATCTGGGGAGTGACAGCAGCTGACAGACCCTGTTGGCACAGAGAAATCAGAGATGGACTAGCTCAGTTGGAAGAAAAATGTCATGCTAACTGGGAAGCTAAGAAGCAGAATGCAGCAGTGGCAGCCTGGGCAAACAGTGGCTATTAACATTAAGAGACAGATTGAGCCCAGGGAGGGCTGTGGACCACCCATCAGTGGATCTGCCATAATGCTGCACACGGAAGTTCGTTGCTGTCAGCAGTAGCTTCTCTCAGTAAAAGGGAAGAGATGTTTATGTTCGGTCTCATGCTTTTGTGGGATGGTGACAGGTAAGGAATGCACCTTTTGTTTTGAACAGCAATGCAATTTTAATGAGAATTTGACCTTGAAGTTGAAGAATTGCTGAACCATCACTAATTGAGTATTCACTTCAAACATATTCCCAGTTCAGCTGCTGGTTCAACTGCATTCACTGCTGCTCTCACGTTTTCAAGATGGCAGCCTGGAGGTAGAGTATGTTGTAGGGCAATAGAGTCAAGGCCTATGGACTGAAAATAAAATCATGGGGATATCATTTGCTTTCACTGTTTTATCATCTATACCTTAGCTAATGAAAACTCCTGGAGAAAATTAAAATGACCTATTTTTACTTGGCTGGCTCCCTCTAAATCCCCTTCAATGGTTATTCTAAAACCTCAAACCCCTAGTTATAGACCCAGTCTCATCCCTATCTTTTTAACTCTCAGTTGATGATCCTCCGAGAAACCTTCTAGAAAAAAAACAAAGACCTTGAGACATGAATAAACTTTCTCAGTTCCTCATCTTAGTGTCTATAAAATTTATTAATTTCTGCACTGGGTATTTGGAATTGCTTCTCCTATGCAAGGCAGATTTTCCCACTTGCACTTTCAGATGCATTTTGTCCCTTCTAT
This sequence comes from Lepilemur ruficaudatus, assembly GCA_963574885.1. NCBI lineage: Eukaryota > Metazoa > Chordata > Mammalia > Primates > Lepilemuridae > Lepilemur > Lepilemur ruficaudatus. The sequence goes on from CAUYRT010010334.1 coordinate 33,031, forward strand.
CCCGAGACCTTTTAACTTCATGTGGTCCCTTTCTTCAGTCTTCAGCCTCTCCACTTCCCTGACTCATCTCAGCCCATTCACATGAAGGCTCTACTTTCTTAAAGCAAGAAAAAACAAACCAACCTCCTTTATTTCCTCTTGCATTCATTTCTCTGTAATTCCACAATCCTCTCCCCTTTTCCTTTCTCAGACAAGTGGCTTAAGTGATTTGTTTCAAGGATAATGTGATCTCACATAATCCATTCCCCATCGTACTGTTTCTGCCCTTAAGAGTCATTGAAACTCCTTGGACTATTTGAGAAGTTTGCTAAGGAATAACTTAAGTATTGCATGGCAATGAGATCATTAGGACAGAATGAGTGGGGCTGGGTCAGACCACCAGGACCTTGACTAGCCAGCTAGGTAAGCTCACCTTTGGTGTTAAGTATTTTTTGGGTGTGTGTGTTAGTGTGTGCTTCATTCCATTTGAATGGCCATACCTAATGAATGATTCAATAAGGGCCTAGACTCACATGTTTAATGGGTTTCCAGTCAGAAATACTTTAAATTCAAAATAAAAATACTATCCAGAATTCCTGAGTCACTTATATAGGAAACTACGTATTGATGTAAGATTCCTAAGCACAGATAGGTCAAATGTTTTTACAGTGTTGGTTTTTCTATAATGTTACCATAGCAAATATGTGACTTATCTATGGGATGTGTCTGTCCATTTATTTATGGTTTGTACTCAACCTAGTTCCAGTTCTTGAGTAAATGACTGCATTATAACTTTACTATGATAATAAACAGTGATAAAGGAAAAGGAAATTCAGAAGAGGGTAAGGAAGGCAAGGGCTTTAGGGTGGTGTAACATGATCAATGATACTAGATGCAGGAAGGGGCCATGCCTGCCTGGCCAGCCAGGGCAGTGTGATCTGGCCCACAGGAGGATGCCTGGTACCACCACACCCACTCAGGCAGGGAAGTGCCTGAAGTTGGTGCAAAGTTGTGGCATGGGACAATAGGCTCTGTGAAGGAGACAATAGCAGGAAACATTTTGAACTCCCTGGTGCTCTGTGCTAGGACCACACTGAGTCGGGGAGGGATTGGTCTGAGCGGACACTTCCTGTGAAAGTGCGAGGGAGTTTGGAGACAGGTATCTCGCCTCTGGCAGTTAGTGGGACCAGAACAAAGGAGGTGAATGCTGAAAGGGAGGCTCTACCCCTCGAAACCACCGAAGATTGGGCTGGATCAGGGTGGGACAGAGAAGAGAGCAGGAC
>CAUYRT010010335.1:0-34775 GCA_963574885.1 Lepilemur ruficaudatus
AAACATAGAGAGTGTCTCAGTCACAGATATATATATATACATAGAGATATATTATAGATGCCTCCCCACACACACACACACACACACACACACACACACACACACACACACACTCTCTCTCTCTCTCTCTCTCTCTCTCTCTCTCTCTCTCTCTCTCTCTCTCTGTCTCTCTCTCTCTCTCTCTTCCTCTCTTCATAGCCTCCAGGGAAAACATCTCTAGTGGATAGGCTGACAGGCCTATCCCTCACCCCCCTCCCTTTTTTTTTCCCCAGACTTCCTAATTGACTTTTTCCTCTGAAGACTCAGGCTCATCTGCTTAGGGAAAGAAGTTTAGTAAGTCAGAAATTAATCTGGGCATACCTTGATGACAAGTAAAATATGTATCTAATTCATTGTACATTTAAAACCAAAGAACCCTAGATCATATTCCCTTTAGGAAAGAGTCTTAGATATAATTTCAAGATATAATGTAATTTCTCTCCCTGCTCTGTCCTGTCCACACAAGACATCTTTTCCATCTCTGTTGCTTAACATTGTTCCAGTAGCTGAGAGACCCTTTCCTTTCATAATTAAAAATTGAAAGGGTTAAAATACAAATATGGTGGAAGAAATATTCAGCTAGATTCAACAAGTTTTTACCAAGTGCTTGCTTCTATAACATGCCAAGGTACATGTTTTGGGGAATACAAAGGTCATCAAAACAGTTCCTACTCTAAAGAACATTATACTTTAGGAGGGGAGATGTTTCATGTATACAATTATTTATATATACTTTCCAGGTTACAAACTGTTATCACATGTGTTACATTGTTCTTCACAATAACTTTATATACAGCATAAGTGTTAGGTTTAATTTAAAAATGAGTCACCTGAGGCTCAAAGATTAAATACCTGAAGTCACAATGCTAGAAAGTCAATCCGTTCAGCTGGCACATGTTTGGATGCCTGGCACATAGCATAGTGCAAGTGCTATCTGATTGTATTGTCTTCTCCATGTGTTGAGGGGGCACTATTCCAGGTATACTGAGGATGTAGTGGCAAATAAGACAAACAATCTTTGCCTTTAAGGAAGATAAGTGGGATCTAGAATATAAACCTAAATTTCTTACACTAAAGTCTGCTGTTTCTTTTATTTCATGCAGTACAAAAATAAGTGCTTTGGCAACACTGAAGAGGGCAAAAGGAAGTTTAATTCTCACAGGGTAGTTATGGAAGGTCTAATGGAGGTGGTTTTTCTCCCTACCATCCAATGTCAGATTGACTTTTTAAATGTACCATGTTATTAATACTCTGTCCTGGAATTTTTTAGGTACGCAGATTTTCTGAGGCATTCTTTTGTTTTGAACATCCAAGAGAAGCTGCCATTGCATACCAAGAACTTCAGTGAGTAGTATAAATCCAAAATTAAAATGATTTTATTTCCTTTAACATAAGATATCTATCTTAGAATTTATCAGTGACAGAATGTACATTATTAACAATAGAAGAAATTGGGAGAATTTGAAGTTCAGAAGTCCCCTTTTTAATCAAATAGAGTTTAATCTTATGAATTCACGAAAGCCTGATACTTTACACATAAAGAAGCATAATGCACTGTACCACTTCCTCCTCTTTTTTATTAGATCTGCTGTAACCTGGTAGTCCCATACGTCTCTGGCTCCAACCTTCTGATTGGCTATCTTGCTCTATCTTTATTTTCATAGACCAGCATCTGTTACATTCATCATTTTTTATTACACGTTTTCATAGGTACTACCTTCTGCAATGTAAATGATTTACAGTTAAAATATCCCAAATAAATGCCTTTTGTCTTTCCTACTGAGTATATTTAGGTCTGATTTTCTTTGGCTTTAAAGAATATTTTGAGGACATTATGCTGAGCAAAAGTAGCTAGACATAACATAGTAAATACTGTATGATTCTATTTATATGAAATTCTCAAACAGGTAAAACTGAGGAGAAAAAAGTCAAGACAGTGGTTGCCTGGTGTTGACTTGGGCTGAGAGATTGGGAAGACATGAGGGAACTCTCTGAGTAGATGGAAATGTTCTATATTATGTATCCATTTGTCAAAATCATACAGCTAAGATTTTTATAATTCAATACATTTAAATTATACTTTTTAAAAACTGTAAATAATAGAGGTTGGGGTAGGTAGTGAGTCTTGAGGTATAGATAAAACAAGAAGAGCAAATGTTAATTGTTGAAGCTGGGTGATGGGTATATGGGATTTTTTAGTACTATTCAGTTTACTTTGATTTGTTCAGAATTTTCCACAGGAAAAGTCTTTTTAACTGTTTTATATTAGAAAGTTATATACCTTTTTTAAATAGCTGTTAATTTTATTCATCAATATGTATTAAGTAAAGCAGTGATAATGAAACACATTTTTTCCCAGCACTATCATCAGAAAATTGGTGGGCATTTGAGCTTTTGGTATTTCTTGTATATGCTATTTGCAGCAGATTAGGAAGTTCAGACATTAAGCATAGAGACTCACTTTGAAATAACATAGAGTATAGAAGAATATAATAGAAATTAAATAATCTATTAACAAACCATAATTGTATAAGTCAATAATTTATTGCCAAAAAACCATAATTTTCATTTTACCAGTTTTTGTGTCTCACCAAGCAGCTTTTTCATAAGGAGATTATGAAAGGAATAATCAAGAAGGGAGATAGGAATGATAGGGGGAAGGGGACAGAGTAGAGTCTGTAAAGTAGTGTTGGGTGTAATTTTTTTAAATTATAATCTGACTTAAGAAATATTTTTCAGTGCTCAGAGTCATCTACAGATGTGCACCGCTATCAAAAATACTTCCTTCTGCAGTTCTCTTCCACCCCTACCTATTGAATGTAGTGAATTAGATGGAGATCTCAATTCATTACCTATAATCTTTGAAGATAGGTATTTAGATTCAGTTATTGACGGTAAGTACACTCTAAAATATACAAGCTATGTGTATAGTTTTCAGTATATTCTTCCTAATATACCTAAAACCATTCCCTAATGTGGAGCAGTTTTTTCGCCCTGTAGTTTTCTTTATTTTTGAGGATATTAGAAAGTTATAGTTAGAAAAAGTAGTCTTAATCATATGAGTTCTCACACTATGTTTTAAACCTCAATCTTTTTTTCTTTGGATAAAAGACTTAGATGCACCCTGGATGGGAATTCAGAATCTTCAGAGATCAGAGTCCTGTAAAATGGATAAATATGAGACTGAAGAAAGCTCTGTAGCAGGAGTTTCTAGCCCAGAGTTGAAAGTCAGACCTGCTGGTGCCTCCAATATTTGGTATACAGAAGGTGAAAAGCAGCTAACAAAATCTCTAAAAGGAAAGAATGAAGAAACAAATAAATCCAAGGTTAAGGTTACTAAGCTTATGAAAACAATGAAACCTGAGAACACAAAAAAATTAATAAAACAGAACTCTAAGGATTCTGTGGTTTTGGTAGGCTACAAATGTTTGAAAAATACAGCATCAAATGATCTCACTAAATGCTCTGAAGGCAATCCTTCACCTAGTCAGAAGGAAGGTCTGGATCCCACAATATGTGGATATAATTTTGACCCAAAGACCTACATGAGACAGACAAGTCAAAAGGAAGCTAGCTATTTGCCAACTAATACAGAGAGAACTGAACAAAAGTCTCCAGATATTGAAAATATGCAACCAGACCAGTTTGATCCTTTGAACTCTGGCAACCTAAATCTTTGTGCAAATTTGTCCATTTCAGGTAAACTTGATATCTCCCAGGATGATAGTGAAATTACACAAATGGAACACAATCTGGCATCCAGAAGTTCATCAGACGATTGCCATGATCATCAAACAACCCCAGCTTTGGGATTTAGAACAACTGAAGTAAAGCCCGGTAATACAGATCCTTTCAGTGGAGAGAAAATAACTGTTAAAATGGGACCTTGGACAGAGCTTCGACACGATGAAATATTTGTGGATAATTTACTACCCAACTTTGAGTCCTTAGAATCTAATGATAAATCTAAATCTATAGAAGTAACACATGAAAAGGAAGCTTTACAAGAAGCAAAGTGCCGTTCTACTGGAGAATCATTAGCTAAATTAAGAAGTAATCTACCTGCTACTTCTACAAAAGAATATCATGTTGTAGTAAGTGGAGATACAATTAAGTTACCAGATAATAATGCCACATATGCCTCATCTAGATTTTCAGATTCAGGTGTTGAAAGTGAACCAAGTTCTTTTGCAACACATCCAAACCCTGACATAGTCTTTGAAACTGTGCAAGGGCAAGGCCCTTACAATAATGAAAGATTATTTCCTCAGCTTTTGATGAAACCTGATTATAATGTAAAATTTTCATTGGGGAGTCATTGCACTGAGAGTACCAGTGCATTAAGTGAAATACAGTCATCTTTGACATCCATAAACTCTCTACCTTCTGATGATGAACTGTCACCCGATGAAAATTCTAAGAAATCTATTCTACCTGAATGCCATCTAAGTGATAGCAAAACTGTATTAAATCTAGGAACAGTTGATTTGCCAAAATGTGATGATACTAAAAAGTCAAGTATTATTTTGCAACAGCAGAGCGTTGTATTTTCAGGGCATTTGGACAATGAAACTTTAGCAATACATTCCTTAAATTCAAGCACTAAAGACTCTTTACAATTTGTTTTTTCAGATGAAGATACTTCCAGTGATGTGAAAAGTAGTTGCAGCTCCAAACCTAACTTGGACACTGTGTGTGCAGGCTCCCAGAGTCCTGATAAATCTAATAACTCTGCAGGGACAGCAATTACATTAAATTCAAAACTGATTTGTTTAGGCACTCCCTGTGTCGTTTCAGGTTCCATTTCTACTAATACAGAAATTAGTGAAGATACAACTGTGAAAAGAAAAAATAGTGATGCATTAAATCTCAAACAAATATATTCAGAAGCCCCTACAGTTGAAAGTGAAATTCATCTGGATACAAGTGACTCTTTTTCAGCCAGTACTGATATAGTAAAGCAGGGGCTTGTGGAAAATTATTTTGGTTCTCAAAGCAATACGGATATTTCTGGCACGTGTGCTGTTAGCTACTACAGTAATTCAGTTAGCCCTCAGAAGGAAACTTCTGAAAAAGAAATTAGTAATCAGCAGGAACAGGATAAAGAGGATGAGGAGGAAGAGCAGGATCAAAAAATGGTTCAAAATGGGTATTATGAAGAAACAGATTATTCAGCTTTGGATGGAACAATAAATGTTCACTATACAAGCAGAAGTACACTAGCAGAAGAAAGACTTATAAAATCTGAAAAAATAAATAGTGACTATCTGAGTGATGTTATAAATATGCCTACTGTCTGTACTTCTGGTTGTTTGTCTTTCCCGTCTGCACCACGAGAGTCTCCTTGTAGTGTTAAATATTCTTCTAAAAGTAAATTTGATGCCATTACAAAACAGCCAAGCAGTACTTCTTACGTCACTTCTTCAATTTCCTGGTATGAAAATTCACCAAAACCTCAGATACAAGCGTGAGTAATGAAGCACAATAGTATGTGCTACTAAATATATGTAAAAATATAGAACATCATAAATAGTACTAAATGGTTGAATATCTATTTTGTTGTCCAGTTTCTGTAATACAAAAGGTTCTTCTTTGATTAGCCATCTAAAATGGTGACATGAAATATACTCTTTCACAGACAGATCTATAGTTCCCAAATAATTGTCCTGTTCTAAAGGCTACACATTCCTGATACAAATTTTCTATTAGTAATTTTGTGTTAGAATATGGAATAATTTAGGTTAAAACCCTTTTTTCGTCAGTACCTCATTTCTCTCTCAGACAAAGGCTAAGTTTTATGACTGTATCTAGGAAATGAGGACAATATTAAATAAATGAATAACAGTAGAAACTTCTTAAACCTACCAGTCCCTAATTGCCTCTGCTAAGTCAGTGGTTTGCAGAACTGAGGTTTCATGGACCAGTAAAATATCCAGAAAAATTACTGTCTCAGCGCAGATTGAATCATAGTCTCTGGAGTGAGAGTTCTGGTTGTGTGTTATGTGGTTTTTTAAAGTTCCCAGATTATTGTGATTAATGCATGAAAATTAAGTTGCTTAGAGCCTAAAGCTAGTGAAACCAGTGAAGTGACAATGGCTGATTAAGAAATTATAATATGCTAGAAAGCTGAGTACCTCACACTGTCTCTGAGTCATCAGAAAGCAATGATCGATATGTTTTTACCCAGTGTATCCTATTCAGTTTAGTGTTCATCAGCTTCTTTCAGTTTCACTTTTATCAGTATAGATAATTTAATGTTAAATAGTTAATAATGTCTGTTGTTTGAAGCCCCCAAATTGGTTGGATTTGTCAGTCATTCCAAATGAGTATATGGCACCAGTTTTATTTAGTCAAATCCTTCTTTTTGTTCTCCTTCTTATTGATATTTTTAGAGAAAAATACCAATAATTTAACCTGCTAAATACTCTAACTACCATTTTTACTGTTACATTTTGTAGCATAGCTCCTTCCCTTCCATTTATGTAAGATTAAGAGGAGAAAAGAGGATAAGATTTGAGTACAGGAAAACATCTCATTATCATCTTTCTAGTGCCTCTCCCAGCTCTTCTATGAATACAGTATTAAATTTTATAGAAAGCATAACTTCACTCCTAATATTTTCTTAACTGATTTCAAGTTTAAAAGAATGTTTTAAGTGATTTCAGGTTTAAAATGCTCATTGTATTTGATCAGAAGAAGCACTAAAAATAGTAAAGAAAATTACCTTCTGATTTTTAAATCATTTAAGGTGATACCACATATTTTCATGATTTTAAAACCAAATATTGTTGGATTTCCACCTCTGCTATTCTCTAAATCCAGGAGTTTATCTTTTTGGTTTGAAAAACTGAATAAGATCCTTAGTAAAGGATATCTTTCATAATATTTTACTTCAGCTTCCTGCAGGCAAAAGAAGAATTGAAGCAACTTAAACTTCCTGGGTTCATGTACAGTGATGTTCCTCTGCTGGCATCCTCAGTACCTTATTTTAGCATGGAAGAAGAGGATGGTTCTGAAGATGGAGTACATCTCATTGTCTGTGTGCATGGTTTAGATGGTATGTGACATCTATTCATGTAACCCATAGCAACTCAATATATTTTCTTTTCCTGATGGATCTCACTTAGTTTTATTTAATCTTTATACTAAAAAAGTCTTACATTGCTTAAATTAATTGAATCTTAAATATATTTTAAAACAAAAATATGCTTAATTTTACTTTTTCTAAATATAAAATTAGGTTCCTTTTTAAGTAAATTTTCTATGGAATTGACCCTCATGTGCCTGCAATTTGTTTATTTTAATTTTAGATTTTATTGTCTTCTCTCTTATCATTGATTTTACCAGCTGTCACCTCAGGGCAATCATTTTGTCTCCGTTTGCTAGTCTTCCTGGTTCCCTTTTAGTTCGCTTTAAACCGTATGGACTAGAAAAATCAATATTCCTAGGAATTAAATTTTCATTAATTAAGATATAAATTAAATTCTAAATACAGGTACCTGGCTTTAGTGCTATGGTTTTATAACAGCTATTTTGGTTACTCAACAGTTTTTTTCCTAGATGTAGGAGCTGTTAGAAGATGCTAAATATCTCTCTAGACTAATGGGGTATTACTGTATTATAATAAGATTCCATAACAACAAATGAGATTTTAAGGATTATAAAAATGCTAAAGTGCTATTCAGTTGTCATAAAATTGGAGATTTTCTTTAAAAAAAAAAAAAGAAAACCCAACCAGACTCTCAAGAAAAATAAAATCCTCAATACTAACCTTTCTTCCTCCTCCCTACATAATAAAATTGTCAAAGAATTAGTCCCCCAAGAAAGACTTCCTGGCCCAGTGGAATTGCTGGCAAATTTTTCTTTGAAATTTTTACAAAATCAGTTATACCTATGTTAGGTAAATTGTTCTAGAACAATAGAAAAAAGACAGAATGCAGCCCATTTTATTCCTTTAAGGTAACCTAAACTTGTTACCAAATCTGATAAAGGTGTCATATCAACATCCCAGACAAACAGTAGACAGTCTGACATACCGAATAAACTCATAAATGTACTTAATAAAATTCTAGCACATGGAATTAACATATTAAAATAAGTTACTACAACGAGTTTAGTTCCCAGGATACAAAGATAAGTAAATATAAAGGAATTTATTAATAAAATATACTACATAAAGCAAATCAAGTAAGAAACTATTAATAAATTTAATATTCATTTCTAATTATGACAACTAAGCATGACTAACTTTGACCTTAAGTAGGACTAGTCTATAGTTCATTAGTGTGATTAACCATATATATTTCTAGCCCGTGGAAAACTTAGTAGTAAAACACTAGAGGTGTTCCTTTTGAAACCAGGAATAAACAATTATCTCCATCCATCATTAAATCATGAAATATCTAAAAGGTAAATATTAGAAAAGTAAAATAAAAGTTTAACAATTGATAATGACACGTTTATATTGTTAGTAAACTAGCAAAGGAATCCACTAAACTAATATTTAAAGATAATTATATTTATGTACGAGGAGACTTCAAAAAGTTCACAGAAAAATGGATTTAAAAAACATAAACTTTATTTCTCAACATTGTCTCCATCAAGTTCAAGATACTTTTTTAAGTGGTGGTACCAGCCATCTAGTCCATCTATAAAGAACTGAGGGTCCTGGAATTTAACCGTGTCAGTGCAGTTTTTTTTATATTATTAACTGAAGAAAACTGGATGCCCTTCACAGATTTTTTTAAGATAGGGAAACAAAAAGAAGTCAGAAGGAGACAAGTCAGGACTGTGAAGTGGATGTCTAATGATTTCCCATTGAAACTCTCACAAAACTGCCCTTGTTTGATGAGAGGAATGAGCAGATCATCATGGTGATTGAAAAGGACTCTGATGAAGCTTTCCTGGATGTTTTTCTGCTAAAGCTTTGGCTAACTTTTCTGAAAACATTCTCATAATAAGCAGATGTTATCATTCTTTGGCCCTCCAGAAAGTCAACAAGCAATATACCTTGAGCATCCCAAAAAACTGTTGCCATGACCTTTGCTCTTGACCTGTCCCCTTTTGCTTTGACTAGACCGCTTCTACCTCTTGATAGCCATTGTTTTGATTGTGCTTTGTCTGCAGGATTGTACTAGTCAAACCGCATTTCATTTCCTATTACAGTTCTTCAAAGAAATGCTTCAGAATCTTCATCCCACTTGTTTAAAATGTGCATTGAAAGCTCTAGTCTGGTATGCAGCTAATCTGGGTGCAATTGTTTTGGCACCTGTCTATTGGAAAGTTGGCTCAACTTTAATTTTTCAGTCAGGATTATGTAAACCAAACCAATTGAGATGTCTAAGATGTTTTCTATGGTTTGTGATTTTAATCATTGTCCTCTTCGATTAGAGCACAAACAAGATGAATTTTTTTCCTCACAAATTGATGTGGATGATCTGCCACTGCGGGCTTTATCTTCAACGTTGTCTTGTCCCCTCTTAAACGAGTTGTTAATTTATAAACTATTGATTTCTTTTGTAAAGCATCAGTGGTTTCACTATTCTTCTACCCAAGCTTCACCTTAAATTTGATGCTTGTTCTTCAGTTTTAGCAGAATTTGTGTTGCTCTCAGAGGGGCTCTTTTCAAACTGATGTCTTATTCTTCCTAGTGCCTCAAACCAGATCCATGTTATAACAAATTAGTGTGAGTTTATTTTGGCACAAAAAAATTTTGAAGTCCATACCTAGTTTTTTCATAATATACATTTTCCATGAACTTTTTGAAGATCCCTTGTATTTTATATCTGTATCATACATATATTTTTATATATCTTTTGCATTAATAAGTATTAAAAAAAACTAAGATAGTTAAACGGATTTTATTTTTTCTCAGTGTGTACCAGTACCACCAAAGGAAAGTCAACAAATTAAATATAAATCTAAAATGCAGTGTTTTTTTAAATGATCACCTAGAATGGTGATGGTAATGAGTCAGTCATTATAGCTGCTATAGCTAGCAGTTGCCAAAGTAATGTACTAACAGTTTGGTAAACATACTCTTAGGTATAAAAGTGAAGCATCAATGTGACCAAAACCTCCTAAAAAACATACTGTTGAATGACATTATCAGGCTAATGGAAATTAGCTTTGACATAAAAATTGAGACCTCTTTATTTCAGAGCATATTGTCTGTTCATAAATGGCATAGGCCATAAACTTGTCTCCAAAAACTGTAGAAATGTATGATAGTACACTTTGTACCTTTACTTTATCTCATCCTTTAACCACCATTTTTCATTTTCTAGGTAACAGTGCAGATCTCCGATTAGTAAAAACTTACATTGAACTTGGACTGCCTGGGGGAAGAATTGATTTTCTTATGTCTGAGAGAAATCAGGTACAATATGGCGGTGTTTTCAGTGAAAACAAACATTTTGTTTGTTTTCAAACAAAAATTTTTGCTTACTACAAAATGCCTATACTAGTAGAAATAATTTTTCTGATTTCTATGAAATTTAACATAAGTTCATATCCAAAGGAAATATTTCTGTTCTACATTTTTACTTATAAGATCTTCTCTTCACATATGAAATAATCTACAGAATTTCACATTTCTATATAAGTATTTCTTTAATTGAACGATTATAAATATTAATACTGGTAGTGGACTAAACAATTAAATAACTAAAAGAAGCAAGTGTTATTAAGAACACTGAGCCTTTTTCCCCCTTAGAAACTCACTATTTTTCCTTTTTTTTTTTTTTTTAAGACAGGGTCTTGCTCTATCACCCAGGCAGTGCCATGATCATAGCTCACTGCACTTCGAATTCCTGGGCTCAGGCTGTTCTCCTGCTTCAGCCTCCAGAGTGGGTGGGATTACAGGAAGGTGCCACCATGCCTGGCTAATTTTTCTATTTTTGTAGAGATGGGGCTCTCACTGTGTGGTCAGACTGGTCTCAAACGCCTAAACTCAAATTGTCCTCCCCTCTCGGCCTCCTAAAGTGTAGGTGTGAGCCACCACACCTGACCTTTTTGCCTATTTTAATATAATGAATATTACATTTACTAACTTCTCTAAAAAAAACTGCACATAACTGTTTTCAATATCTAAATTAAAAATAATGCTTATATTCAGTTTTTCATGTCATAAATATTTCAGAATATAATGTGTCTCTTTTGGCTTTTTTTAGAATGATACTTTTGCTGATTTCGATAGCATGACTGATCGTCTTTTGGATGAGATAATACAATATATTCAAATATATAGTTTAACAGTTTCAAAAATAAGGTAACTTCTATAATATTATATTATTTATTTTATATGTCTATGAATTATAGAAAAACTAAACAAGTTGTAGTAGTGTTGTCCTGTCATGAAACATAAACTACAGCTGAGTTAATTTAAAGTGAAAAAAATTAAAAGATTTTAGGGAAAGGCCATATTATGTGACAATATTTATATGAAATGTTCACAAATAACATAGAAATAGAAAGTAGATTAGTGATTTCTTAGGGCTAGGGAGGATGAGGGATGGGAGGTGATAACTAAAGGGTATAGGATTTCTTTTTGAGGTAGTAGAATATTCTAAAATTGATTGTAATGATGGTTACAGCTGACTCTGAATATATTAAAAAACATTGAATTGTACATTTTAAATGGGTGAATTATATGTTGTGTGAATTTGTATATTTGTATATGAAACAAAAAATATTTTGGAAGTTTTATGGCTGTTGTATACAATGTGAGTCAGTTTTCCACAAGCAAGGGATGATGGTCACACAATATGTCTTATTATTTAATTAGATATTGTGAAGAGTTATGGGGTAGAAAACAATCTTAGTTTCTGTTAGTCCAGTATGAATTAAAGAAAAAGGCAAAACTAATCTTCCTGCTTCAAAAAGAGTAGAAGTAAACTGATTACATTCATATCCCAACTAGAAGAGGAAACTTGCTCTGTATACCGTAAGCTTTTGTAAAGTTTGTTTCCAGTTTGAAGTGTAGAGACTAAGAGGAGAGATAAGCAATTTTTATTTTAAGTCACTCTTTAAAAACAGAATTCTGTTAAAATATGGGAAGATTTGCAGGTATGTTAGAAGGAGAAGTTCTTGTTCTAATTATTCTTTTCATTTATGGATTTTAAAATATTTTTTGATTATTAAATTTTCTACAGTGATCTTGTATTCCTTTTATTCATTTATTATTTTTGATGAGAAGAATAATATATTCAATTTTTTCATTCATCCATGAAAGTATTACCTCTTTTAGATTGTCAGTTACAATCCACTATTTTCCAAAAGTACGATCTGGTTGATTGTAAACTATTAGCTACTATTATACTGCCATAATTCCCACCCCACTCCTTTGGGAACTTTGGTTTGGTAGGGAAGTTTGTCCTGAGCTTCTCACTAGATTTATCTGTAAACCAATGTTTAGACGGCTTTCATACTCTCTTCTTTCACTGCTAATTGTCCCCAGGGTTTCTATACCATCTATTATAAAATAATGGTAAGTAAAAAGACTCTTTTGATTTAAACTATCCCATGATAAAAGTGAAGTGCTCCACAAATATTAGTCTTTTTGTATCATCTTAGATTTATTTTAGGAAAATGCACATACATTACCCATGCCTTGAAAATACTGTTAGTTGAAAACTTGCCAAACTTAGAAGTGCAGACCAGAGAATAAGAGAAACAGATACATAATTTCTTCTAAGTTGTCCTTTATGAGTACAATTTCATTATTTTGTTTGAAGTCATGGCTTAACAAGTAAATAATTCGTGTGTGTGCATAAGGAGACAAATTTATAATCTAGTTATATTGTTTTTAAAATGTATTTATAAGCAGTTATAAAGTCTGAATAAAAATTTTCTAATTATTTTGTTGCTATAAACATTTAAATTATATGATAATGGAATCTTCTATAACATTGTCATTTGTTTCCTTCAAAAATGTCATTTCAAAGTATCAAAGCATAATTTTAAAGCATATTAGAAATTTTCAAGTTCCTAGTATTTCACGTCTATGTATAGCTTTGATTTTTGCTCTTAAAATTAATAGTGTGGAAGAAATGACTTTTTTTTTTCTCTTAAAGCTTTATTGGACATTCATTGGGCAATTTAATAATCCGTTCAGTGCTTACAAGGCCAAGATTTAAATATTACCTCAACAAGCTTCATACTTTTCTGTCTCTTTCTGGACCTCACCTTGGTACACTCTACAATAGCAGTGCTCTTGTTAATACAGGTAAAAAGTTTTATTGTTCCATATAAAAAATATGATGTTGGGGGAAAATTTAAATACGTATTTAGTATTGTCCAGTGTTTGTTTTTGAGCCAACTTGTCACATACTTGGAATTTCATGAAGCAAAAAATGTAACTAATTTTCGATTTTGTTATGCACATGAAATAAGTTGATAAAAATAAAAATCATTTCAGGAAATGATTATTCTATTAAGATGATATTTGTCAAGTCACAAGAGCATTTTTTTCCTTTTTTCCATTAAACTCTAATTATTTTGACTTATCGTATAAATAAGCTATTTTGCCATTCCATTAGTTGAACAGATAACAAGTAAACACCTATATGTAATATATTATAAAGTTGTAAAATGTTTTATGAAGAATGTTTAACTATTTGGTTTGGTAATAATAAAGATACAAGAATATAATTTTTATGAAATTAATTCAAAATTTCTAAAGAAGTTAAAATGGAAGTTAAGACCCTAATTTTGATTAGTATATTCTCATGGAGGAATATTTGATACTTGATTTGTCTTTTGTTTGGCTTGGTTTTTCTCTTAGATTTTAAAAAATGGTTTGTAATTTAGTCAATTGGTCACCATTGTAAGAGTAAATTAGATTTCATTCTGTCTCTTTTTATGATCCCTGAAACTCTTATTTCCACTTTGTTTTCCACTTCCTTTTATTGACAAACAATACCATTTTCCTTTGTATCTCATTTCAAATCGGTGATTTCAAAATACAGTCAGTTTGAGATTTTTACAGTTTCAAAAAGAGGGCATGAGAAAAGTGAAATCCTTAATAATACAAAATAGAACCCAACATGAATAGGATGCAGTAATTTGAATTTCTTTCTTCACTAAACTTTTCTCCAGATATGCTTCCAACTATCAGATTTAATCAATTAAAGGGTTCCCCCCCCCCCACTCTTTTCTTCCCCTGCTCCCCTCTATGATGCTGGAAGCAATGAAAATTAAAATGAATATTCCGTAGTCCTGTAAACCAGTTTCAGAGTGGTTTAAGATTTCATTCACTTAATTTCTTTAAGGGAAGATACATTTAAATATGGGTTACTGATGATCTAAAAAAATGCAATTAAATATAAAACTTAAATTATATTCAGCTATTGTTAGAAAATATTAAACAATTTTTCATTCTAAGGGTTGGTCCTTTGGCACTTGGTCTACCGTAACTTACCTGTAATTATCTATAGACTGAAAACTCAGTGCTTAGGCATTTGGACCTACTACTGTATTTGAAGTTTTTTCCCTTTACTTCTTTATAATTTGAACAAATATATTTAAAGTTACAGTTTTCCCATATTTGTTCTTCATATGCTATTATCTGTTTCATTACTGAATAAGATAGAAATAGCAAGCCCTCCATCAACCACTATTAATCCATAGTTAACCTATGCATGTATGTTTATATGTTATCAGAACATGGAAAACTTTCCAAATATTATTTATTAGCCAACAAAAGTGCTAATTTGGGAGATGTCATTTTTTTAAATTAATGATCTTGGCATATGTTCCTACATATTTCCATTTATACTTATATATCATATATAACTCTCTAGGTCTCTGGTTTATGCAGAAATGGAAAAAATCAGGTTCACTTTTGCAACTGACATGTCGAGATCACTCAGACCCTCGCCAAACTTTTTTATATAAGCTTAGTAATAAAGCAGGTAAGTATAAAATAACAGTTTGGAACACATGTAAGTGAAGACCTTTTCTAAAATTGACTTTTATCAAATAAATTATCAACATGTCTTTTTGGTGATTAAAAAAGTATCATTCTACTGTAATTTTTTAATGAAATGGCCCACTTACAACTAAGACTAAGCAGTTTATAAAGTACTTCTTTGGTTTTTTCATGAGTTACACAGCTACTTTGAAATTATCTTAAAGATTTTGGCAGTCGTAATTCAGTGCCAGTTTTGTTAGTCTCGGTTCTTTAAGTAGTCTTCTATGTCTCCTTGCCCTCCTTTCCTAAGTGTTTCCCACCCTAGTCCTCAGCCATTTTTATACACTGACACATGTTTTTCTGCCTTCCTATTCCACGGCTATCAAACATTTCTGATAAATGTCAGAAACTAAACTATTAGTAATTATTCTCTCTATGGTTCTCACCACTGGATGAATCTGTTACTCATTTCTTATTAACTGATTACTGTATGTATTTTTCATCTTGCATAGATTTTCAAGGTTTTTACAGCCTGAAGTCTCCAACTGCTCCTTTGCCATTCTTACCCTGTATAGATGATCTTACCTCTGACCTTACCATCTCCCCCCACTCATCTTCACACATCTTACTAGTGTATTTTTTCTAGTGTCCTTTGAAATCTCCATCTGAGGGAAACACACTGCCTTCACCTTTACTTCCATCAAAGAATGCTATCTCCACTTCCTTCTCAAAGTAGAGACATAATTGAAACCTAGATTTTGCCATCCCACCCCATCTCCCCACTCCCCCTGGCTATAAAGCAGAGTCCAACAAACTTTTTCTTTAAAGGGCCAGATAGTATAATAAATATTTTGACTTTGCATACAGTCTCTTTGCAACTACTTAACAATACTATTGTAGTATAAAAAC
The DNA here is from genome assembly GCA_963574885.1 of Lepilemur ruficaudatus. Lineage (NCBI taxonomy): Eukaryota > Metazoa > Chordata > Mammalia > Primates > Lepilemuridae > Lepilemur > Lepilemur ruficaudatus. The sequence continues at coordinate 15,860 of CAUYRT010010335.1, forward strand.
AGCCACTGACAATATAGAAAAAAATGAGCATGTGTTCCAAACAAATTTTATTTATCAATAAAAGGGGGGGTCAGCAGCCAGATCTCATAGGCCCTCGCTTGCTAACCCCTGATATAGAAGAAGTTCAGTTTTTTGTTTACTAAGAACCACCTACAGTACGGGAAATAGTCCTCTTGCTTCCATTTCCAATTGCAATCATTATTCCTTCACTGTCATATAAAACCACTTCCTTTGACAATTGTACCACCCAAGCTGTGCTACTTTGTGTTCTTCTTTAAAATAATGACCTCCAGGTCACTCCTTAAATATTCAGTGAGAATGAAAGACATTGACAAATATTTATTACATGATTATGTTTGAGAAAAGATGCTATTCTTGGATCTTAGTAAACTTAATCCTAGAGTCATTTTTGACAATTCAATGAGTCAGCCCTTTAGATGATTCTTTAAACATTAAGCCGTTCTCACCTCCAGTGACCCTTCATATTTCACTCTACTTTGAACCTGTACCCAAGACTACTCTCTACTCCCAAAATTCCAACAATCATTGCATTCTGTTACTGTAATATCTTACCCTTCTTTTGCTCTCGCTTCCTTATTCTCATTTGCTTTTTAGACTCATTTCAGATCCCTACTACATTTTGGAAAATCTAACCTGTCCTTCATGGTTTTATTCCCTCCTTGACCTGTCTCTGCCTCTATGAATTATCACTTTTGTCATTTGTGTGTTATTGCTCTTTTTGTTTTCTATTCTAACCATCTAGCAAATCTGTATTACTGTTTCTGTACCTGGACTGTTGAGCTCTTCCAGAAAGGATCACATAGATCCTTGATTATCACTGTAGATCCACAGGGTCCCTCTCTCTCTAATTAGCTTCTTATCTGTTCCCTTAGGAGCTTTTCCAATTTTGCACCTCATTTCCTAAAACTACTACTACTACCTTCACCTTCACTTCTCACAAATGACTTGGCTTTCTAGTTTATCTTTGAAATTCAAGACCATCAAGCAAGAACATTTCTTTTTTAAAAAAATTTTATTCATTCATTTATGAGATAGGGTCTCACTCACTCTGTCACCCAAGCTGGAGTGCAGTGGTGCGATCATTGCTCACTGCAACCTTGAATTCCTGGGCTCAAGCAAAACTCCCACTTCAGCCTCCTAAGTAGTTGGGTTTATAAACATGAGCAACCACACCCAGCAAGAGCAAGAAGTTTTCTACTTCCTTTCTTTCCACATGTAAACATTAGGATATATCTTTTGTTCAAGAACAATTCTCCTCTCTCTGTCTTGGAACCCATTCCTTTTCATTAGTATCTTTAAACTCTCTCCCTTTCTAATCCTTTAACATATAGAGTTATTCCTATTTCTTTTATCTTTAGTAATAATAATAAAAATACCTCTCTTGATCAAATACTTCTTCATCTTTTTTTCACTCTTCAATTCATTGCAGTCTGATTTCTGTCGTCACCACACCACTGAAGCTTGCCAGATCCAGTGATCTCTTTTCTTTCTTTTATTTGACCCTTAGGATGTTTAAAACTATCAAAAAGTTTTCCTTGAAATACTTTCATCCCTCCGATTCTGTAGCATCAACCTCTCCTGGTTTTCTTCCATCTTGGCTCTTCTCTTCTTCCTACGTGGGCTCCTTTTCTTTCCTTACCCAATACAGCCTCTGTCTTTTGCTCTTCTCATTCTGTACATTCTTCTTTGTCTGCATCACTCCATATCCATCTTCACCATTGGTAACTCAAATATATATCCCTAGCTCGTCCTCTGTGCTGTGCTCTAGACCTATATGTTCAGCTGCCTACTAAGCATCCTCACTTACGTGTCTCACGAGTGCCTCAAATGCAATGTTTTCAGACACCACATCTTTCCCCTCAGATTTACTTCTCTGAATTCCACATCTACAGGAATGGGATTACCATCTATCTACCCAGCCAGAAACTTAGAAGTTTTTCTACACTCCTCTTTCTTATTTATACCCCCATATTCTACTGAATTACTAAGTCCTAAAACATTCAGCCTTCTTAGTTGATTGATGGTTGCTTCTCTTCCTCTTCTTTGCCATTGCCTTAGTTCAGCCTTCATCACTTTTACTTAGATTATTGCTATAGCCTTCAAACTGATTACATTGCCTCCTGTATACTCCCTTAACTCCAGTCTCACTTCCTCATTAGATGAAATGATCTTCTGAAAATTAAATCAGACATACTTTCATGCTGTTTGTAGTGTTTAAGATGAAGTTCAGATTCCCTGGATAAGGGTATCAAACCCTGTATAATCTGGTTCCTGATTCTCTTACTTTCTTTGTATCATACTGTTCCCGTGCATACAACCTTTGCTGTAGTCATGCTATGCATGTTTTGTGCCTCCTTGGATCCACCCGTGCTTTTTCTACCCCCTCGTTTCCTCCTCCTGTGTTTACCCATCATTTTAGAACTAATTCTCTTCATCTTCTAAAGTTAAACTCTAACATCACATGCTGTTGAAAGCTTTTCTTGGTGTCCTATCTGACTTAATGCTTCTCTACCGAGAGTACCCCATATATACCTTTATATCCCAAATCTTATGTCTGCAGGACTGACTCATTAATGAATTTCAGTCCTCATTTGCGTACTAGACATCTCAACTTAATATCAAACTAAATATGTCTAAAACTGAACATACTGTCTTCTTTTGTCCTTTTTTTAATGGTACTGTATTCTTTTTTTTTTTTAAGGATATTATGAGGGTACAAACGTTTTGGTTACATTTTATGACTTTGCCTCACCTTAAATTACTTGTTTGAAACAACTTAGGGTCATCTTTGATTGAGCCTACTTCTTTGCCTCCCATGTCCCAAGATTGTTAATATTATCTTTGAATTCTCATAGCATTATATATGAACCTCTTTTACCATACTCATTATAGTTTATCTCAGTTATTTTTATGTCTTAACTTCCTTTCCTTAAGCAGGATCTGTCATGACAACTCTTTCCCATTTCCACTTACAGCAGTATTTACTATAGTTCTTACCAGTAGGTGTTCAGTATCCACCTATTGAATCAGTAAATGAATAGATGAGTGATCTTCTAACTATTATTTTCAGTATCCAAAAATAATTCAAATATTGTGTAGTAAGATGTCAGTCTAACCCGTATATTCAGTGACTGGTAGTTTCAAGTCTATTTAAACTTGTAAACTTAAGCCCTAGTCTTTTAAATCTGTTTTTATCTTCATTCCTATCACCCATGTCCTCCATCCTACTCTTGAAACATTTGATATGAACACTGGGTAGACTTAGTTATTGAAAATAGCACTTCTTTTGAGAACTGTTTTAGCTTTTTCAGGATTCCACCTTAAATGTTCTTAATATGAGAAATATTTGGGAATGGTTATTACATGTATTATCTATTATTAGAATCAGTGAAAGAAAAGGTTTTTTTTTATAGGGTGGGTTTTAGGATTTTGTTTGTAAGGATCCAAAGCAACAATGATAAGTTCCTTATAGTGTACAGAAATATATACTTGGTTGTAAAATTATAAGATATTCCTGCAGAATTACATATAGCATATACTTCCCAGGTAAAAAAACTTACTGACACTGCTAGAACCATTGTGTGGAGCTGTGGAGTTTATACTCTTGCTACTGACACTAGGAAATATGTGAAAGGCAAAACTGAACAGAAAGGTTCCTTGTGTATTTATACTGTATTATACAAAGTAAAATTTAATTAGCAATAGTAATAATAGCAACATAAGAATATCAAAACAGTAAAGAAAGTATAACTGTAAAATTTGACAACATATATTGTATAATCCATGCCCTTCCACATTTGAACAGATATTTATATAACTAAATTTATAATAGGTATTAGGTAATAGGTATTAGGTATTTTGTACTTGTGTTATTTGTCAAGGATTACCTAAGATTTTTCCTTTTAAGTTATTAATTTATTATTTGCTTTATAATACTTGGTAAGACTTTATGTCCCCTGTAATTGTACTAGCCTAAAACTGGATGAGAGTGAAACTCTGATGTTATACATAGATATTAGTTGTATTTCAAACACCGACTAGATTACTTAATTTAAATAAACTCAGTTTCCTTACTGATAAAAATTAGAATGATAGTATCCACTTCTCAAGATTATTAAAAGGATGAAATGAGATAATGCATGTAAAGTGATTAGCATTCTATAGAGAAAATAACTTGATAAACATTAGATGGTAAAAGTAGCCTTAAGTGAAGTGCCTGAACTAAAATATAAAATAGTACCAGTATTATAGATTACAGAAATTGACTTTTACATTAACAATAGATATCTATTTTTCAGATATCTATTTTAGGAAATCTTTTTTTTTTTTTTTTTTTTTTTTTTAGACAGATTATCACTCTGTTGCCCGGGCTAGAGTGCCGTGGCGTCAGCCTAGCTCACAGCAACCTCAAACTCCTGGGCTCAAGCAATCCTTCTGCCTCAGCCTCCCAAGTAGCTGGGACTACAGGCATGTACCACCATGCCCAGCTAATTTTTTCTATATATATTTAGTTGGCCAATTAATTTGTTTCTATTATTAGTAGAGACGGGGTCTCGCTCTTGCTCAGGCTGGTTTCGAACTCCTGACCTTGAGCAATCCACCTTCCTCGGCCTCCCAGAGTGCTAGGATTACAGGCGTGAGCCACTGCGCCCGGCCCATAGCTTCTGTCTTTTTGATCATAGCATTTGCTGGATGTTAGGATTTGAATAGCATTCTTAGGAGAATAAGTTAGAAGGGGTAAGTATGTTAAGGTTTTCAGGGGATGAGTCCTATTTAACCCAAGTTCTGTTACCTTTTTTTTTTTTTTTTTTTTTACCATGCAGTATTTATTGTTAGCTTCAGGGTATAATCTTGAAAATGTTAAGTATATTTATATAACTAAAAAGTCATTGCTAATTCTCATTAATTCAGACATTAATGAGACTCTACCAGACATTGGTAGGGTTGAAGTTTGCCTTTGAATTATATGTTAAAATATTTCGTTAAACAAATAGTTTGAAAGGGTAGAGTGAAATGTTTGCATTTTAATTTTTTAATGTTTCTGGACCACTTCCTTTTTTGTGTGCATGTGTATATATCTATAGATATATGTTTAAGTGCATATATATAGTTAAAAGCAATTTTTATCCAGATGTGATAATAGCCATAAAATTATCTTTACTTTGCAGCACTGTTAGTTTCATATACTGTGTTACTCGAAAGTAATAAACACAATAAAACTACGTTTCTCCACACATATCAGAAATGTTCTATATTAGATATTCACATTCCTAAATTATTTTTAAATTAGTGGAATTATACTGAATTTTTACTTAATAGAAATTACATTACTTATCCTGTCAAAACATATTAAGGGACTAAAATAAAATTCTTTAAATCTGAATTTAATATAAATGTCTCTAAAATATCTTCTAGTAAGTGAAAACATAAATTTTATAAGAAATAATTTGATAGCTTTGATTCCTATAGTTGAATAATATGAAATGAAAAATAAACTTTAAGAATAGCTTTTATGTGATATTAAATTCACACTAACAAGAATAGAGTTGGAGCTTACTTTAAGTAATATACAGGTCTTGGTTAAAATGTAGCTTCAACCAAATGTAACTTCAAAATTGTTGCAGAATTTTATTTGAAAATATAGAATGAAACAAATAAAACCAACCACTTGAGATGACATATTTTTAATGTAACACAAAGTATCATTCTAATATATATACTTTTACTCAATTCTAAAGCATATTTATTCAAATAGAAATAATATCCATCTTTTTCTGATTTGTGGTACTTGACTACTGCATTAGAAAATAGTTTATGGGAAAATATACCAAGCGTATGTCATTTATGACTCAGTGGCGTAAAGAACTAGTAATATTACTGTTGGAGTGAATGCTTAGTTTGATTGCCAAAAAGTCAACGATTATTCAATTTTGTACTGTTTCAACTTATTTTATACCATTATCACTTAGTATTTAAAAATACCTTATATATTATAAAATCATAACTCTTTGAGCCATGCAGAATCTCAAGAAATCATTTGATTCAACCTCCCTGCCTTTCAAATTATGTGACATCTGAGGCCCAGAAATTTTAAGAGATTTGTAAAATGTCACATCTAATTTCTGGTAAATGTAAGATTTAAACAGTCTAGAATAGTGTTCTAGTCTCTAAATTCAAGTACCCATCTTTCTTATTTTCTTTGGCTCAGAAATTTTCTATTATGTGTATTACAAAAAATGTGCTACAAAAATAGGGAATTCATGCAACAGTTAGTGATTGCACATCTACTAGCTGCTGTGTAATACAGTGAGAGCTAAGACATATATCGCCACGTGTCTAATGAATCTTAAACTTTTGTGAGGAGACCAATGCAAAATTTTTAAAAATTGCCAATTGTGATAATTGCTATGAAAGAATGAGATGAAGGTTCAGATAGGAGAATAGCAGAGGTACAGCTACTTAAGATAGATGGTTAGGGGTCTCCTAGGAGATAGACAGAAGATGCCTTGCATGTGACGAATACAAGCAAAGAGTGTTCAGAGATAGGGAGTAGCATATGCATAAGTCCTGACTGCTTCCATGTTTTAAATTTATTTATGGCTTCCTGTGCATCTAGTACTATATAACTATTCACATACTATAATTTTCTACTTATTAAAAAATATATACCTTTTTTGCTCAATGGTGTTATAAACATATAAAATAATTGTTTAGCATGTTGTATAGTTATAGCAGCAGTACTTTTTTTTTTTTTGAGACAGAGTCTCACTGTGTTGCCTGGGCTAGAGTGCCGTGGCGTCAGCCTGGCTCACAGCAACCTCAAACTCCTGGGCTCAAGTGTTCCTCTTGCCTCAGCCTCCAGAGTAGCTGGGACTACAGGCATGCGCCACCATGCCCAGCTAATTTTTAGTTGGCCTATTAATTTCTTTCTATTTATAGTAGAGACAAGGTCTCACTCTTGGTCAGGCTGGTTTCGAACTCCTGACCTTGAGCAATCCACCCGCCTCGGCCTCCCAGAGTGCTAGGATTACAGGTGTGAGCCACCGCGCCTGACCGCAGTACTTTTTTTTAGTAATTATTGAACATGTTAGTATATGTGAAATTATAATGTCATTATACATAAGGGCTCTGTGGGGTTAATTGGAAGAGGCTAATTTTGCTCGATTTCATGTTCAGAAATGTTGACTTTTAAAAAGTCAGGACTAGAGGTATAGCTCCCCGCCAGTCTCATTGTCATTAAAAACCGGTAAACTCAGACCTAGGGAATTCACATTTTAACCTATTCTTAGTATTAGGGTAGTGTCTCAGAGTGTCTAAGTGATTGCCACAATACAATAGGTACTTACAACCCCTGAAGGAGAGTAGAAAGGCCTTTCCCCAAAATGGGTATTTAGGAACCTAAGACATATGAGATGATAAAAACCTCTCACTTCACCAGAGGAAGCATAATGCATAATAGCAGCAGTGATACGTATTTTTTATTTCAATTTTTAATTTTGAGATAATTATAGATTGATATATAGTTGTAAGAAATAATACAGAGAGATCTCATGTAACCTATACTGTTTCTCCCAATGGTAACATCTTGCAGAACTAAAATGATATCACAGCCCAGATATTGACATTGATGCAGTTAACATACAGAACACTTTCTTCACTGCAAAGATCCTTCATGCTGCACTTTTATAGCTACACTTCCTTCTGTCCTCTTACCCTCTTCTTAACCCCTGGCAACTGTTAGTCTGTTCTCCTTTTCTATAGTCTTATTTTTTCAAGAATATTATACAAATGGACTCATACTGCATGTAACCTTTTGAGATTGGTTTTTTACACTCAGCATAATTCTCTGGAGATTTCATCCAGCTACTTTCATTCCTTTTTGCTGCTGAGTACTGCAGTATTCCATGGTATGTATATTAGTTTCCTAGGGCTGCCATAATAAAATACCACAGACTGGGTGGCTTAAAACAAATCACAGTCCTGGAGACCGAAAGTCTGGAACAAGTCGTTGGCAGTATTGAGTCCTTCTGAGGACTCTGAAGGAGAAGCCTATCTCCTAGCTTCCGGTGATGGCTGTCAATCCTTGAATTCCTTGGTTTATAGAAGCATCACTCCACTGTCTACCTCCAGCTTCATATGGTGCTCTTCCTGTGTGTCTCTTCTCTGCATCTAAATTTCCTTTTTTATAAGGACAGCAGTCATATAGATTAATGGTCCATCCTACTCCAGTATGACCTCATCTTAACTAATTACATCTGTACTAACACTATTTCCAAATAAGGTCACATTCTGAGATCTCAGGAGTTAGGACTTGAACATATCTTTTTGGGGAATGCAATTCAACCCATAAAAGTATGGGTATGTCACAGTTTGTCTAATCATTCATTCTTTGCATGACACTGATTTGTTTCCATCTTTGTGATTTTGGTAGGAGGTCGGGGTTGGTGGGGGCAGACTTTGGGGTTGCAAAGAAGAAAACCTCAGGAAACTTTAACTAGTGGGTATAATCTTTTCAAGGACCTGGTTCTTACAATTTTATGTTCATAAAAGTTACTGTTTTAAAAATAAACTTTTTCTCAAGAGATTACTGAGGTCTCAAAAATGCCAATTAATTATTAAAAAGGAGTTACCAATTAATAAGCAACCAGCATGAATTTATCAGGAAATCTACATAGATTTTGAACATAGGTCACAGACTTTTGAATGATGACTATGTAAATGACAACCACAATTTCTTAAATTCTAGTAGGAAGAATGGTCTGTCTTCTGGACATTGCTAGGTCTATTAAAAGTATTCTTACTCATTAGTTCTACTTTTTCCAAACTTCACTCTGTTCTCTACTGTTTTGTTAGAGCACTCACCTGATTTTCATTATAATATTATGGAGATGATTACAGCTTTTTTATAGCAGTCACTGAGGTTGTACTTTGTTCAATTAGATTGGAACTTAGTTTTCAAAATATTGATTGACATCATATTTATAAATAAATCTCTGTGTGGGTTACTTCTGTCTATAAATATCAATTCAATTTATGTTGAGCCTTATAAATTTTAATTTAAGAAGATAACATTTTCTGGCCTTATTTTCCAATTGTGAAGCTTTTTCTAATTTATAATCTATTTTCTTTCATATTAATAACTTACTTTCAGCAATGCATAGCACACTTCTTTTAAGATATTATTATAATCTATAGGAGGGGTGTTTTCAGAGGTGTTCCTACCACTACTACCTACTACTACTACCTGGTTACTAGTGGCTTTAATGTGGGTGAATTAATTTGAAATTGCCATTGGTGGTAGCCTCCAAGGGATAAAAAGTCACAGTAAGGCAACGTATGGGCTGTGTCATTCTCTAAAGGAGGGATGGGGATGTCTTCTGTCTTTGTATTGGTGATATTGAAAATACTTGAAGACTAATGTTTTGCTCATTCCCTCAATCACATCTTAGCCCTTAGTCCTTGTCGTAACAGCTTTTCCTGACTCCAGGCACATACTCCTCACAACATACACATAAGCTTTGTGCCCAGTCACCTTGATTTGATTTATTTTGCCCTAGGCACAGATTTGACCCTAGGTATATTGCCTGTGAGATATGAATTAAATTTATATTTATGAATTAAATTAAATTAATATTTATGAATTAAATTTATGTTTTTCTGTCATTTTGGTTTATTTTGGCCCTACACTTCTGGACTTAAGTATGTGTACTCTGTGAGGTATTTGATTTAGCTATAAAATAAAATGAGGATAATAAGTTTGAAAGCATCTTGAATTTGGCTTTTACCTCCAAATATTGCCTTCTGTTTTGTTAATTTTCACATTTAATAAATATTGTGATGACTTAAAATCTGTTTAGTTTCATATTTCTCATTCCCCTGAAAGACTCTTACAAAGAGGAAATTGAAAGAAAACAAAAGCATAATCTGCATAGATATGGTTTCCTATAATGTCTTTACTTCTTAAAGAAGTTGAAATAATTTATATTTAATTTATTTTGTTTCAGTATTGTGCTTCTGCTAAGCCAAAAACAGACACTTGAAGAATTGAAACAGTCAGTCCAGCAACTCAGATGCACTGAGGCAAAGTTTGCAGCACAGAAGGAATTACTAGAGCAAAAAGTGCAAGAAAATGATGGGAAAGAGCCACCTCCAGTAGTAAATTATGAAGAAGATGCCCGATCAGTTACATCTATGGTAAGTTGAAGAGTAATCCAATGAGAAACTTGAAAGTGTAGTGTCTAGGTAATAAGTGAATACAAAAACTAATTCCAGTTTGCTATAACAAATTGTTACTCTTGTTAACATGCAGGTCCTATTAAACTTGTTTGTAAATGCAAAATAGACTTGTCAGTCACCTCAGGTCACCTGGAGAGCACTTTCAGGAACCACCTGTAGAGTCAGAGGAAAAAGTTCTTCTCTTGCCTTCAAAACTGAAAAGAAAGACTGCAGTTGTTTTTATTCCTGGGAGACAGCAGGAAGGTAGGGTGTTATTCTTAAGATAGAAGTAAGACATAAGGAGAAAGCTACTTATTAATTATTTTCTTGGTAAGAATAGTAGACTCTTACTTACCTGAGATTTGGTGGTATGTTTATTGTTTTTACAATACAGAATATTGATTTAGTTTAAAAGTTTTTTCCATGAATATGATCCTTAAACTACAATAAATACATTCAAATTTACCAACTTGAAATTCGGCTGTATTTGATAGTTTCAACTGTTTAAAAATGCCTAGTATAAACTAACTCACTCTCTCCCTTTCTCTCTCTCTCTCTCACTCTCATTTTTTCTTTCCTCTACCTGTTTGTCTATGTTGGTGGTTTTCCCCGAGGGGCCACTTTGCAGCCCAGGGGACATTTGGCAATGTCTCCAGACATTTTTTGATTGTCACAACCGCTGGGTACTATTGGTGTCTAGTGGGTAGAGGCCAGTGAGGCAGTAAACATCTTACAGTGAGAGGAATAGCCCTTCACCTCACACTCCCAACAAAAAATCCTCTAGCCCAAAATTTCTAAAGTGCCAAGATTGAAAAAGTCTGAGCTATGTCCTTGGCTTTTCCTGTGGGTAGTTGGATGTAGTCCATAGATGGAGCGATTCTAATTAATGATGTTGATATTTTAGTAATTTTTAGGTTATATGTTTCTAAATATTGTAATTTGATTGTTAAATGGATTCAAATGTCTCTATGGAGAAAAAAGGGCTGTATCTAAAAGTGTGATTAATGTAGAAATGACAATGAAGTATTTAAACTATTGTGTTTACTGATATTTTTCTTATTAATTGAGCCATACTAATAATGTACACATTACTCTGTGAATTGTGAATTACGATTCCGTGCTCTCCTTTACTGTCCTACCTATGAGGATCTTAGCATAGGTATGTACCAAGGACCCTATTAAATTCTCTTTTTTGCTTTATGATTCTTGATAACTATTTGCCATACACATTGTTTCAGAGGAACTTCTGAAATTTTTTCCTTTTTGCTTGACATTTGAATATTTTATCTAGTAACTCTTTTGTTCTCTGAATGTTTATAATATTTCCCTATCTTCATATGGATGTGGAATTGGTTAGTTAAAGGCTTGACTTAGTGGAAGATAGGTTAAAACTGGCTGTCTGATTATTTTAATAATTTTATGTGCAGATAAGCCATGTTGGCATTATGATGATAGAATACAAGATAGTTATTCAAATTGCTAGATGATAGCAATCCCCATTTGATAACTCTGATTAAAAATCTTGCTTTTGAATTTAAAATATGATAGTTCATTAATTCTTATTTTATTAAGAATTTGCAATCATTTGGAGTTTAATCTTTCATAATCATTAAGGAAAAGTTTTGTTCAACAAATAAATTGAATAAATAATGTTTCAGAGAGGATGTATGATACAGTTTAAAAGAACAAATTGCTTTCTGGCACCTTTAGGCTCTTCTCTGGTACCCATTTATTAAATGGAGATAATAACTTGTACATTTTTGAAGAATGATATTGCATATTTTATTTTATACAATTTATTTTAAACAGTTGAAATACTAATTACAAATTTTATCTATTTATTGAAGCAATGCCTTTAGTAAGTCTTCAAGGACTTTTTACAAAAGAATACTATCCTATATGTAGTTTAAAGTAATAAATTAATATTTTGCAAATCAGACAGGGCAGCCCTTAAATTGATGCCAATTTATGAGATTTTATAGTATTTTTTCAGAGCAAGTAGAAATAGTTGCAATGTACAGTTCTTAAAACTTAATATTTCCACATATCAGTGAAATCTTTGCATAATTCAGGATTTTCAATTAATAATTATTTTTGGTTTACTTGAAAACAATAAAAATATTAAAGCTTTAAATGATTTTTCCTTAAATGATTGTTTAAGCATTGCTTTATGAATAACATTACAAGAAAAGCCTTGAATTAACATAAGCAGTTCTACTGGGATTTCTTCTTTATAAATTTCATCTTTACAAATGGTATAAAATTTCAGTAAGAGAAATTTGGGTGAATAATGGAAGATTTGGAAGAATATATAAGCTATGATATCATGGAAAATTGTGAAAACTTGGCCTAAGCATTTTTTTAAAAGTAGGAGAGAAAATGAACTATTTTACATGACCTTTGTTAATGGCAGTATTAACTAAGACACTGACCCTTAAATGGTAGATGCTTCTGTGGAAGAGTGCTTTAAGGAACTGTATCATGGAGATAGGCCATGGGTTGTGTGTTCTTATAAAAATTCCAGGTGATTCAGATGTGTAATCAGGGTCAGGGTTGTATAGTAAGATACTTAGATGTATTTATGTTTATTTTGGCTCTGTAATTCAATGAAAGTTAAAGCTCGTTGTTGTAACTTTAATGTTTGTTCCCTCTAAAACTCATTTTGAAATTTAATTACCATTTAACTGTATTAAGATGGGGACCTTTGAGTGGTGATTAGGTCATGAGGGCTCTGCCCTGATGGGTATGATTAATGCCCTTATAAAAGGTCAAGTTCAGCCCCTTTTTGCCTCTTTGCTCTCCCACCATGTGAAGCCGAAGCTTTCCTCACCTCTAGAGGACATAGCATTCAAGGGTCCATCTCAGAATTAGAGATTAGGTCCTTACTAGATGCCAGACCTGCTGGCACCTTGATCTTGGACTTCATTGCATGCAGAATTGTAAGAAATAAATTTCTGGTCTTTATAAATTACCCAGTCTCAGGTTTTTCTGTTATACCAGCACAAAATGGAATAAGACATCTATCTACTAATTTGCAAAAATCTAAAAACTTTATAGCAGGAGATCATCCTTCTCATATTGTCTTTTTTCACCCAATTTTGGCCTAAATACAAAAGAGAAAATGATAAATTTTAAGTATTTCACAGTAATTCTCTATTGTCTATGGTTAAGCATATTCACTAAAGCAATATTTATTGAGTACCTACTATATGTCAATCACATTTCTAGGTGCTTGGGATGTGTTCAGTGAATAAAACTAATAAATGTCCTTTTTTAAAGGTTATATTCTTCAGTGAGTGGCAGTTAATACATAAGCAAATTATATATCATGTTGGAAAATAAGTATCAAAGAATAAAAACAAAGCAGGGTAGAGGATTGGGGGTCTAGAGTATCAGAGATTGGGACACGATTTTATGCAAGTCAGGATAAGCATCATTGAGAAGGTGACATTTTAAGAAAGACTTAAAACAGGGAGCTAGTGAGCCACTTTGTTTTCTGGGGAAAGGGCATTCATTCCAGCCAGAGAGTGTGTCCATTGCAAAGACTGTAAGATAGAAACATGTTTGGACTTTTCAAGGTGTAGCATGGAGGCCTGAGTGGAGGGAAAGGTGAAAATATGAGGAATGAGATTAGACAAGTAATTTGGAACAGATCTTGGGGCTTTGATTATGGCTTCTCTCTGATTGAAATAGGAAGCTGTCGGGTTGAGGGGTTATGACACAGGAATGACATGCTCTGACTTTAGATCACTGTGGCAGCCGTGTTGAGAATGTACTTCAGGTGAGCAAAGATAGAAAAATGAGACTAATACAGTAATCCAGGATATGGAAGATGACAATTTGAGCAAGGATAGTATGGTAGCATTGTTGCCAGAAGTGTTTAACTCCTGGATGTATTTTGAATGTTAAGCTCTTGAGATTTCCTGTGGATGTGAGATATGAGAAATAGGAGTCAAGGATGACTTTAAGTTTCTTAGCCAGAGAACTGGTTGGATGATACAGGTTTGAGTAAGATGGAAAGACTATACATAGAACAGCTCTGATGAGGAAGATCAATTAAAAAAAAAAAATTCAGTTAGAATAAATTCCTTAAGTAAGTGAGAGAGGATGGGATCTAGTACCCAAGTGGATTGGGTAATAATTACCAGGCAGGATAGTAGTTCCTCGTAGGTGAGGGTATGTGCTGGTGGTAGGGGTTCTGTGAATGTTTTCTTCTGATTGCTTTTTGTTCTCAATGAAGTAAAGTCAAGATCATTGGCTGAGAGTGAAGATATGGGAAGAGGTATTCGATGTTTTAAGAACAGAAGAAGGTGTGAAATAATATTCTAGGAGAATGGAGATTGAAAGACTAGGACAAAACAGTGTGATTGCTGGGTAGTAGTAAGGGCTCATCTAAGGTTGTGGTCTTGCATAATACAACCAAGAATATATGGTGGACCATATAGTACTGGAATCACTGGTTTGACGTGAGACTTATCCACATGGTTGTATTTTTTTCTACCAGGTGTGTTCAGCCACCCTGACATGACACAGAGTAGGCAGAGAATTGGATTTATTTAAGGCTGTGGTTATGTTAGGTAAATATGACGAATTAAGTAAGAGAGGGGCAAAGGAGGGAAGATGCATGTAAGAAGGTGATTATAATTCTTGACTAACAAATTTAAGCTATGTAAGGAAGAGAGGCCATCAAGAGAGGAATGGTAGTTAAAAAAAAGTGGTAGAATCAAGTCATAGGAGCCCCAGAGTGGTCAAAAGACAAATTATGAGCATTTCCGTCTAAAACTTTGAAAGACGATGCTTATTGTCCTTATGTCAGCTTAGAATTTAAGAAAAAGTGCTTTTGGAAGATAGATTGTTAAATCATTTGATGGTGATATAACGGATTAGATAGTTGAATCGTAAAATTTTTGAATCCACCATTATTTCCTCTAGTCGATGATTACTATTAGCAGAATCAGTAATAAGAGTGAAGCACCTTTAATGACACACCTGTAAGTTAATATAATGAATAATAATCGCTTTGTGTCTGCCACAACAATAAAAACTTTCCATTTTGTAAACCTTAATATTTTTTAAAAAGTAATTTTGAACTACTAGTAAAGTAACCTTTAAACACCGTTAGTCATAGTATTACCTTATGTGCAAAGGTTCACCCTACATCCCCCAACTTAAGAGAGTATTCATAACTCTTATGATAATGTTGGAAAGTTTAGTCTTTTCAGTTATACCCTGAAGCTTATAGATTACTGGAGGGAAATAAATTCGTTTGAACTTTGGCAGTACTCTGTTAAACAGGAAGAAATGAATAATAAGAACATATATCTTTAGTACAATTTTAGAAAAAATATCTTTTAGGCTATTATAATTTCAGAAGGAGAAGTACAATCATACTTAATCAAAGGCCTTTCTAGCTGTGCCAGTGATATTTATTCTTCTGGGCTCATAGTAGTACGGCTCTAACACATTGATTTGATCAATTAGATTAGATAAATTCTTTGTTTTCTTTGTGTATTAGTGCCCCTAGAAGTGTTCCAAGGAGAAATGAGTTCCAGAATTTGGATCATGTTGGGTTAAGCCGGAAGAAACAGTAATATTGAATGCAGGAATTTTCTAAGCCTTTAATATCAAATGCCCAAGAGGGGAAATAGCATGTGGAATGCAGTGTCTCTGAAAATATTGTCCTAACCCCCTTTCAGAGAGCCTCTTGAAGGGACCATAGCACAATGGAGCATACTTTGGGAAATGCTGAGTTGGAAGATAAAAATTATTTCTCGTCATATTGGGATAATGACGGATTAAATGTGTGAATAATTCTGAAGATATTTTGAATTGTTTAAGTGCTCTATAAACTCAGCGGTTATTTTATATAACTCTTCAATTCTAGCTCTTTAGGGTAGAAAAATCTGCCTTCTGGGCGTTCACTCTGGAGAGTGAACTCTTTGTTGGCTGCCTTTGGATAGTGATGAGAATACCAGAATTTTCTAATCTTTGAGTAAACATCAGCTGCTGACTTTCCTATCATATTTATCTACTAAAAACCACTTTATTTATGTTTGGTTTTTAGCTGTCTAGTTGTAAGAACATATTAAGTTTTCATGCAGTATAGGTTGAATTGAGGAATTGGACTTCCTTTTCACTCTAGAATAATCAAGTTATTTTACTTTGTAACAGCAAGTGCTTTGGACCAAACATACAATAATTTTTGTTGAAAGAATTTCCCTTATATGTCAAATATGTGTAGAATTGATGGCACCATGTAATGAATTCCTACTTTTACAATGTTTAACTATTTTATAATTGCATTTACTTTGATATTTCTAAAATTGCACATTTTATTTAAGCCCTTTTGCTAGACTAACACACAACATATATTTATCTTCTTTGTATATCTCTATTGAATTAGTTTTGCTTAATTGAACAGTAATATCGCTAAAAACTTGTTTTATTATGTTTTCAACCAATAACATATCTTGATTTGTTGGCTAAAAGTTGTCATTATGACTCAATAGTAGTCTATTTTACAGTAGTGTCTGTTCAATTTTATGCTTAGACCACTAAAATGGACTAAAATAAATTGAAGCATCATATTAACAACATCATTGAAGTTTTTATCTGCTTTCATCATCACATACGTCTGCCTCCTTCCTTCCCTCCCTCCCTCCCTTCCTTCCTTTTTTTCCCCTTATTTTCTTTCCTAATTTTTAATTTTGTTTGTTTTTTAGAGACAAAGTTTTAACTCTGTCACCCAGGCTGGAGTGCAGTGGCGCCATCATAGTTCACTGCAGCCTGGGGCTTAAGCTATCATTTGGCCTCAACCTCCCAAGTAGCTAGGACCACAGGCATGTTCCTCTGTGGCCAGCTGATTCTTTTAAATTTTTTTGTAGAGACAGGGTCTTGCTATGTTGACCAGCCTGCTCTCGAACTCCTGGCCTCAAGTGATCCTCCTGGCTCAGCCTCCCAAAGTACTGTGATTACAGACATGAGCCACTCCACCCTGCCTATTTTCTTTCTTGAAATACTTACGAATAATACAAATTTCAAGTCTTACCAAACGGTAAGTCAATGAGAAAAGTATCAGACTAAGAATCAGGAGACCTGAGTTGAGCTTTACCTCTGTTGTGTAACTATAGTCACGTTCCTTAACCTTTCTGAGTTTTATTTTCCATAGAAAGAGAAAATGAATATATACCGTGTTTGCGTTATAGGATTTCTGTGACACTGAAATGAGATAATGTGTGTAAACATATTTTCTATATTACAAAATACTATAAAAAACATAACAATTCTATTTAAGTTTTTTTCTCATAATGTACCTTAGTTCACATGTAAATTAATTAATAGATACTGAGTTCTTAAGTATGAATTGTAGATTTTTCTGCAGGTTTATCTTATATGTTTCTTATTTTTAAAGATAAAACTTCAATTGATTTCTTTGAAATCACATGTACATGAGTCTAAGTGTCCTTTCTTAGTCTCCCAGTTTCCTTTCTCAGAAGTAACCTACCAGAAACATTGTATGCAAATAAAAGCCTAAGTAAGTGATATGCCTCCTCTTTTTACACGAAAGCTAGGGAATGCAACAATATTCTTCTGGGCCTTACTTTTTTAATGTATCTTAGGTGCCATTTTATCATAGTACACATACAGTTTCTTCATTTTTTTCATTTATTCATTCAACAAACAAATATTTATGGAGTGTCAAGCGTCAGGTACCGTTTTAGGTTCTTGGGACACAGTAGTGAACAAAATAGACCTAATTTTTTCTGCTGCCATGGGCCTTTTACTCTAACTGGATTAGACTGTAAACAAACAAATATATAATATATCAGATGGTGGTAAGTTCTTTAGGAAAAAATACAGCAAGATTGGAGGAAAGGGAATGTTTTCTTATGAAGAATGGTTAAGGAGGGCTTCCCTGAAAAAGTGGCATTTGTGGAGAGAGTGGAAGAAACTAAGGGAGCAAATGATGAGACTGCCTGGGGTGAGAATGTGTCAGGCAGTGGAAAGAGGAGATGAGAGGCTTTGAGGCAGTAGTCTGCTTCTTGTGGTGGAGAAAGCACAAGGAAGCCTGTGTGGCTGAACAGAGAGAGTCATAGGAGACAGGTAGACTAAGAAGTATTGGGCATTTAGATCATACAATCATTAGACCCTTGTAAGAACTTTGGTGCTAACTTTCAGAGAAATTAGAAATTATTGAGAGTTCTGAGGGAAGAAGTGACATGTTTACTTGGTCTCTTATCATTTATTATTATAAAGACAGCTTCAGGCCTGGTGCCTAGCACTTTGGGAGGCCCGGGGGGGAGAATCACTTGAGGCCAGGAGTGCAAGACCAGCCTGGGTAACATAGTGAGACATTGTCTCTACAAAAAAATAGAAAAATTAGCCACTCATGATGGCATGCGCCTACAGTTCCAGCCACTTGGGCGGCTGTGGCAGGAGGATCACTTGAACCCAGGAGTTGGAGGTTGCAGTGAGCTATGATGACATTATTGCACTCTAGCCTAGGGAGCAGAGTGAGACCCTGTCTCAAAAGAAGAAGAAGAAGACGAAGAAGGAGAAACAAAGACAGCTCCAGTAAAAATCTTTATAATACTATTATGTACATACATGGAGTTTGTGTGTAAGATACATTTTAAGTTTTTGTGCAGTTTATATGGGTTGAGATTTTACTACCAAAATA
>CAUYRT010010336.1:0-19100 GCA_963574885.1 Lepilemur ruficaudatus
GAAATTTTTTTCTGTGTGTCTCATTTTAACACTAAAACCCATTCCTGCATTATTCACTGACAAGGGAAATGGGACTCTATGACAACTTAGATCAATTCCAATTTACTGTGGTCATGACAAAGTTTTAAAAAATGAAACTAATTTATACTTTAGAAAGATAAAATCATATGCATCCTTTATTCCCCTAATTTTATCACCATTGTAGTAGTCATCTTAATATTTAGGGAGGAAACTTAAGCAAAACTGAGACTTTATTTTTTCAAATTTTTGGTTTTAAATATGGGTACATGATAGTTGCATATCTTCATATTTCTGATACATATCCTTGGAAGATTTCCTGTAAAGAAATATGGAAAGCAAAAGACATCAATTGTAAGATTTATCTATAAAAGCAAGAAGAGAATTGTTAAGATGCATGTTAAAACTTAAAATTAATTATAAAATGTGCATCTGATATATATTGGCAGTGATTATAGGGTGAACATATTGTGAAAAATAATTTAGGAAATCTGGGTTGTTTTACTTCCATTACTTTCCCTGGTTGTCGTTGCAATTTTTAATAAAAGTACATTCATCTGAGAATCCACTTTTCATCTCTGACAAGGAATTAGAGACGGGGAAGGATCAGCTTAGTGGGGTGCCTCATCTCTTGATTTTCTTTACCCTAACATTAAAGCAGACATTCTCAATCAAAGTCCTTGAGCACTAATTTAGTTGATAGGCTTCAGGGGAACTCCAATATACCATGGAACTATTTGTTAAAATTTATGTACATGTTCATTTTTTTCTGGGTAATGGACATTAATTTTTTCATCTATCAGAAGTTTCTGTGACCCCTTGAAAGTTTGTCTTATAGCCAAAAGTCACTGCCTTAAGGACATAGTCACAGTGGTGGATCTGGGTCAGCAGAGACCCTCACATAGCCAGCTGGGTATTTCAACACCTATGGCTGTTATTTTACTGAGTGAATGAAGCTAACTTAACTGCCAAGTCCTAGTTCCAATGTTATGAATGGGGCAGTAGTCATAGTAGTAAATAGCTTGATAGAATTAAAAGTCCACAGAATCTGGACTTTGTGCCTATTACTTTTGTAAAAATTAACAATGTATCATGGAAATATTTTTCTCATTTTGAACTATGCATATTAACCATGCTTTATTCACAGGGTATTATAACAGATGATGTGAAGATGTGTTGTATAAATTATCCTGTGTTTCAAGTTAGGAGCAGATCAGGTTTATCATAGAGAACATGATATTCAAGTCGCAGAGCCCTTCACCTGAACTGGTCTTTTCACTGGGGAGGACCCTGGTAGTGTGTTCACACGGTCATATATTGCTATCAAACTTTCTAAGTGACAGAAGATCCTGAGTGATTTTCCTTCATGTATCTCCCTAGGATGGAGGCATTTGAGTGACTGTGGGCCTTTTGGGGTTCTACCTAAGAAACTGATGAGTTGGGGGAGATGAGTTTAAAATTAGTAAAATTCATGAATGTGGTTTTTAATTACTTCCATGCGTAGCTAACTTATTACAATTAGACTGAGCGTGTTTCAGGTATTCTCTATTTGGCAATGCGTTGTGCCCACTCTTCTAGCATTTGACACCAGGGGTCAGGGCCAGAGGTATTGTTGTAATATGAACAACAACCTGCAATGCCTTCCAACCCAGCTGTGTTGTAAGCAGTGGAAGAAAAGTACATGGAGCCAGAAGCTACTCTGTAGAAAATTGTTCAGCTACAAAACATGCACATTTATAAGCTGAGGATTCTGTCTTTTTGGAGCCTCATCAAAATAAGAGTTTATTTTTGGAGGCAGTTAGGAATATCAATAAAAAACATAAAATTATAAACATATTGTACATGCAAATATTTACATGCTTATCTCATGAAATATATCAAAGTTCCTCAGTTTAAATTCCTTTGCTGATCTGACACAAAATACTGCCAGCAAAATGCCTTATTAAGCTTTTGCAATGAGAATGGCAACAACAAACTCCTAATGCTGGCATAATGTTCTTCAACCAAATATTTGCATACTGGTGCTTACATAAGCTTAGCTTTTTCTTAGGATGCCCTTTATTTCTCAATGAAATAAACTTTTAATAGCTGATACCATCGCTCTCTAGGAATGTCTACAACCTAGAAGGAGTACAATTTTCCATAACCAGCTGATGATAGCAATGCTACTCATTTTGTTACTACACTTCTTGAGATATAGTTAACAAACAATAATATCATATCTCTCAATAAGGAGTGATTCAGATAATGTGCCGGATGGCACCCTTGAGCAAACATTCAGAGTAATGCAAAGTGAATTATAAATACACGTTTCATTTGGATTTTGGAAATCTACCTCAACAAGCAAAAATCACTGATATATGCACACATGGCAGAGCAAACTTACTTAGTACAGGGATCCTGAGAATGATGCAATAGCAGGTAACTCAATTATAATATCACCTAATCACTTTGGTTATATTCTCCAGTTCTTTGATTCACAGGATTTTGCATTTGAGTATATCCATATACTGCATTCTATATTCATTTTGGAACATAATTTTATAATTATTATTTGAGAGGAAGCGTTATGAAGAGAAGAGAACACAAGCTTTAGAGAAAGACAAACTGGGTTTCAATGTTGGTTTAACTATTTGTTTATTCCATAGTGTTTAGCAATCTATTTAACCTCTCTGGTGATTGTTTCTCCCCAGATAAGAAGTATTACTTTATTTATTGCATAGAATTTGTTGTGAGGGTTATAAATAACACAATTAAAATTTCCATTAGAATGCTTGAAGGGGAATGTAATCTAAATAAATGATAGCCATTATAAAATAATATATCCTATTGCGTGTGTGTGTGTACACGTATATGCATGAAAAGACATTCAGCCCAATAGAATTGACCATAGAGTATAATCCATTCAGTTAAATTGAGTTAATGTTTATTTTTACACACCTGCCATGTAGTCTATGAAATCATACTACTGATATTCTTCAAAGGAAGGTACACTGCGTAAGCACTAGGCTTGTTTAATCATATTCTATGGATTATAGAATACTCAAGTATACTTTTTCCACATATCACATTTTGTAAACTTCTATATTGAAAAGAATTACAATTTAAATAAAGAAGAACTGTTTATGAGTCTGATGCTTATTAACTAGCTACTTCGGGTAAATCTCTTAAGGCAAATCTTCCTTTCTGAGATGATGCTAAATAATAATAAGAAGAAGTAACATTTATTAAGAGTTTATGTTGGGTCAAATACCATTCTTGGTGCTTTAATGCTTTTACTTCATTTGTTCTTCATAAGCAGACATTGCAGAACATTAATCAAATAATGATAATTATAGCAGTAAATGCAAAATTACATTTATGCTATATGAAAAAAAGTAAGCAACTCATGATTATATGAAAATTTTTAAAGTTTACATACTAGTTTAAAGTGGGTTTGACCTAGAAATGAAGTTCTAGAAAAGTTTTCCTAGGAAAAGGAACAACTGAACTCAAACGCAAAGAATAAGAGTGATCAGGCAAAGTCAACAGGGTGTGCAAATACCAGTGGTAGGGGAAGCACTGGGCTTCTGAGGAAATAAAAGGAGGCCAGTGTGAATAGCAGCCCCGAGGATAATGAGAGGCCTGGCACAAGAGGGATAGATAAAGACAGCTAGGGAACAGACCACTGCATGACCTTGCTTATGCTAAGGATTTTATTTATTTTTAGAATTTGTGTCGCAAAATATCAACAAAATACAAAAACACAAATATATAACTCAAAGAATTATCACAAAATTAATAGCACTATATCCACAAGCAAAAGTCCCCCAAAAAGGGCATTGGCAGTATCAGAAGCATTTTGTTCTCCAGCTAAGTAACCATCTTCTTTCCTTTATTCTAAGACTATCAATCTTCTAACTTCTAAAGTTATAGCTTAATTATAATTTTTTTTCTGACTTCTTTCATGTAACATTATATTTAGGAGCTCCATCTATATTGAAAGTAGTTTTAATTTGTTCATTTTCATTCTATTGTATAAAGAGACATTTTCTACTCATTCTACTCTTAATGGTCATATGAGCCTTTTTTCCAAGCATGAAGACATTTTCAAAAGCTAAATATTAAAATATATTTCTTGATGCACGTGTATTCATATTTCTGTTGAAGCATAGTTGTTAAATCATGATATAGTCATATATTAAAATTTAGCAGAAAATAATGAATATTTTCCAAAGAGATTGCACTACTTTGGCTTCTCACCACATCCTTCCCATCAACTGCAGCTGCCATTGGTTAATTTTACACATTCTCTAGGGCATATAATTTTCATTTCCTTGATTAATAATGAGGTTGAATGTTGTTTCATTTGTTTACTCACATTTTATTTGTCCTGTTTTAAAATGCCTGTTCAAGTCTCTTGTACAATTTTTCTACTGGATTATCAGCTTTTGATAGATTTTCAATGTTATGTTATTGATTTACAGTATTTCTTTATATATTCTTCATATAAACTCTTTCTGACTAGTATATGTGTTACAAATATTTTCCTCCATTTGTCACTTGCCTTTTCTTATCACATCAGTGTTTTTTGATGGACATAAATTCTAAATTTGAATAAGATCTAATTTATTAATATTCTACTTTTATATTAAGACTATTTGTGTCCAATTCCAGGAATACTTTTGTGCATCAAAGGCATGAAAGTATTCACTTCTTGTGTTCTAGTTTTCACATTGATTTCTATAAACCATTTAGAATTGACTTTCTTTTTGGTATGAGGTAGTAGTAAAATATGATCATATTCACATGTGTGCATATTTATATATATTTTTTCCCATTTTTATTATCTCTCTGTATAATGTGGAATTTTGTTTCACATATTCTGTTAAGGAATTTGGATGTATGTTTATGACTGACTTTCACCTATGTTTTTCCTCTGTCACTGAGTTTAGCATTTGTTTTGTAATATTTAGATTGCTTGTTGCTCTCTTTACTTGTTTTATAGATGATGCATATTATTTTTTCCTTAAATATTTGTTAGAATAATCTGGTAAAACCATCTGGGTTTATAGTTTTTGCTGTGGTCAGGCTTTTAATTACACATTCAATTTCTTTAATGGATTTTCATCTTACTCAGAGGAATATACACAATGTTTACAACACTCTCCATGATCCTGAAAGACCTGGCCACCTGCTCTACTAACTTCATCCCCTACCATGCCCCAGCCCTAGATCCAGATATCCACCCCTCCCACACATGAACACACGTACATACGCACACACGTTCATGCACATGTGCACACATATTCTAACTGTTCTTTCTCTCTAAGAATTTCTTGTCCTCCAGATTGACTTATATTCTGTTGCTCTTCTTTCAAGTCTGTGCTAAAACATCAACCTTTTCAGAGAGGCTTTGAATCCGGACTGGCCTCAGTGACTCAGTTCTATTAACAACTAGCAGACTTCAGTGTAAGTTATGCCACGTGACTTGTGAGCATAGTCCGCTTAAGACCATGTCATTTCTACATTATTTCTTGGGTTACATGGGATACTCTGAAGGAAGCTAGCTGCTATTTAAGAAGTATGAATACCCTGAGATCACTGTCTTAGAGAGTCATGTGTAGGTCTCCAGAAGAGAATCACAGATGAGCGCTAAGTTGGTTTTCAGCATCAATTGCTAGGTAGTGACAGATATTGTCACTCCAAAGTAACAACAGCCCAACCAAGCCCTCTGAAATTCCTGACCCACCAAAACACTAGCAAATAAAATTGTTTCTGTTCTGAGGTTTTTAGATGTGACTATAAAGACCTTTTAGTATGACCTCAGAGTTTTAAGGTTGTAACTCATGATACTTTCTTAGACACAAACAGCTTTCTAAGGATCACGTGTTATTGTCTCATAGACCATTCCTTTGAAATAATGAAGTCTAATAATCTAAAGGGAGCAAGATAGAGAAAGGGATCTCTCAAAGAGATTTGTCATTCTGGCATTTTATCTAAATGCAGTAAACTTCAATAAGATTTATAAAAATCACCACAAAGTTTATAATACAATTATACTAGTGAAAGCCCCGGCATTGGCTGAAAGAAACAGAAGCAGTAAAGTATAAAAAATGAACTTTGGACCTTAAACTGTGTGTACACAGGAAGCCATCCAATTAAGCTATCTGCTACCAATCCATATCATATAGGAAAGGAGGATGGCTTAAAAGACAAACCAAAGAATCTATTGGGCAGAACCAAAAACCATGGAGAATAATCCCAGGGGAATCTCAGGGGGTACATATTATTACATTTAAGGGAGATTGCTAAAAGGCAAAGTGAGATATCAATCAGTGTGCCACAGACTTCCTGGTTTGAATAGAATGCTCTATTTTGTGTATGTATTTTCTATGGACCAATGTGGGTTGGGTGTGTTGGCGCATGCACGCATGCTAAATAAATGTGTGTTAATGTCCTTTTAGCATTCTGTTTTCTAGGATTTGATTTATATTTATCTCACTGTCAGAATCTCTAAAAACATGGAAACCTTTTGAGATGGTTTCCTGGAATATCATGTTTGATTCTTACTTAACTTTTTAATTAAATGCAAGGTATTTGTTTTTTAACCCCATCCAGAAAGCACATACAGAGTCTCATAGCAAAATATGTGTTATGTATATTTAATCAATCTTTTAATGACTCCTGCATTCAAATATGAAAGCAGTACCTGATGGGTGCACAGCTATATAAGAAAGTCTTCGGCTATGGGCTTCCTGGAATGATACTGGAAATTTGCTGGTGTCTAAACTCAGCACACAGACATTTCCCAACAGGTATTCTATGACACAGAGTAGGTGCCTTGTCATATATGTTACCAGTGAGCAATGGACTCACTGTCTGACCTGCACAGAAGCCAATACTCTCAACACTGGCTTTTGAGAAGAGAAAAGGTTTATTGTGACTCTACCGGCAAGGAGACAGGAGAAAAAAGTCAAATCTGTCTCCTCAAACTGGGAGATGGGCACGTTTTATCTGTAGATAGTAATGAGGCATGATCTGATTAGATCTTGCAATGGGATGATGCCACAAGTCATGATCTGAGTGGATCATGCCATGGGGCAAGGCCAGGGCCTGATATGATTGGATCATGTATCATACCATGTGATGTCCTCTTCTTACTTTGGTTCCCACTCCATGGTTCCAGCACTTAGGTTCCACCCATGGCTGTGTGCTTCGTTCAGCTGGTCACGCTCAGGTTATGTAACTTACAACCTGCTTGTCCATGGCAACTGAAAAACAACTTACCAGTTTATTACACAAAATTGAGCCAGATTAGGCGGGCTCTGCAGTGTGTATATATATGTCAGAATTTTTATATATGTATATATATTTGTGGTAAGTTCATCAATAAATGAACCGTTTACATTTGGGTTTAATCAGACTCTGTCATCTTTTATGTTATGGTCATGTCAAGTTAGTCAACATCACTGAATCCTGAAAACAGGATTAACAATATTTGTTCAGTGTTGCTTTTGGCAGAATTGTATTTGAGCAAAGCACTATGTAATCATGAATTCGCTTGTTCTCCAATCTCTCCAAAATCAGTTGTAGTTTTTGTCACTATCATAGAAATGTAGAGACTAAACCTCAGAGAGATTAAGTCAGTCATGTAAAATCATTGCTATGATTTGAGCCTTTGCTTATTGATAATAGAAATGCTTTGTCTGTAGACAAAGTTAAATATCGACAATGAACTAGATACTTACAGTTGCACACACAGTTTTCAAAGCTCAGATAATTCTGCAGTATTTTCTAAATTTGTATGTTTAAAACACTATGTGTTGGAATGAATAATAAACAACTTCCACTGTACCCCTTTCAATATATAAGTCAGATCTTGTCACTCTCAACTCAAACCTTCCAGTGGCCTCTCATTTTGAGTAGACCACAGAGTCACTGCAATGGATGACAGGTCCCCACATGCATTGGCCAGTGCTTCCTCACTGACCTCCCACTCGCCAGGGCTCCAGCTTCCCTGCTGTTTTTCAAGCATGTCAGGAACACTCCAGTCTGCAGGCCTCTGCACTCACTGCAATCTCTGCTCGAAATTCATACCTACGCTCGCCCTTATTTGCATGATGCTCAGTGTCACATCATTGAAACTCCTGACCATTTTATTCATTTATATTTTCTATTTTTCCTTAATAAATGAAGCCATATTAATGCAATGGTCCTTATCTGTTAACTGATGCATTCCTAGAGCCTCTACCAGTACCTCATACAGAATAAGCACTCATAAAACGTTTTTTGCATTTATAAATAGTGACAGATCCAAGGACGTCTGTGTCAGACACGTGGGAATTCAAATTACAACTGAGACAACTATTACTTCTCTCTGACAAATGAATTAGCCACTATACCTAAGATTCCTCACATATGTGTTGTGGATGTCAAATAACCACACATTTTAAAAATATTTTAGGAGTTGCAAAAATGCCATTTATCATTACAAGCCTTACCCAACTAGATTGGAGTCTGTAATTCTTTTACTCCGGACCCGACTTTTCCTGGTTATGACTGGATTACAACATAGACTTGAACATTTTCACTTTGTTTATGACTTCCTTCAGGGACCATAAATCATCTTTCATTCCTGCCCAGAAATACTCCAAGGGGTATAAATTAATGAACAAAAGAATTTTATTAGTATGAATTCAAAAACTGGCTTTGCCTCCATGGGTAGGTAAACATAGAAAAATTATTTTATACCTCTCAGGCTCAATTTTCTCACCCATAAAATAATGGTAATGATACCTTTCTCTCCATGGGGTTCTGATATAAGGTTCATAAAATGACTCAGATTTACATTACTGTCAGGTAGCCAATACCGCTAAAGATGTCACTTTACCTGAAGGTAGCAGAAAGTCAGTGATTCTCCATAAACGTAGTGAAAGTATGAGATTATTTTCATAGACTTGAAGGACACAGGTTCTTATTCACCACAACATTGATCTCCAGCACCTCATTGTCCCTAAAATGGCTAATGAAATGAAATGTTAGTATTGCAAAGTCCGTGTATCATAATTCTGTGCTGACTGAAGAATAAGATAAAGTCATCAACAAATAAGGTCATCTGAGCATAAAACATATTTATTTCCCTATTACTCTCCAGGAGACATACTTCTCCTGACCTGTGATGTCCTATGTCAACATGATGTATTGGATGAATTATTTTCTGTTTAATGCTAGGGAAACAACATGTCTTTTCTTTATTGACCTTGATATTTCTCATTTCTAGAATTATGAGCACTACAGCTTGAAAAGATCTAATCATGGCCCAGCTGTGTCTTACTACTAGTGGGGTTTTCAGTTGCGTTACCATATGCCCCCAGAGTCTAGATGCTCTGTGCTAAACTGTGATTTCTGCAGAGTTCAGACTTATTCTCTCCTCGTTAAAGCAATATGAAGCCAAAGATAGAGGATCTATAAATAATTGGTTTATAAAAACAGACCACTGTGTTATGGTTGAAAATTTGCCCAAGCATATTTTTTAAATATGTTGCTTTATTACAGAGCATGAAGTATAATTGATTACATTTTGCCATAATAATTTCTTGCATAATTATTAATTACATTATTCACACACTGAATTGCCAGTCATTCCTTCTAGTGAAATGAACATTACATAAGCAAATCCTGAGGTCACAAAGCTACTTGTTGAGAGCAGTGAAACCACCAAGCTCCTTACCTATTTTTTTCCCCAGAGAGTATGTTGGTTGAATTCAACAAATGCAATTATAATAAAACATGACCTCTCTTTGTCAGATGGTTTTAGAATTTATCACCCAACCTTAAACATATTTGAAAATGAAGGGGGCTTGTAACCCAGAACATCAGCAAAAATTGGATCTATCCCTGACAAAGCAGGAAGTAAGATCACCCTGTTTATCACTGGGTTTGTGATCTTTCCACCATGCTACATTGTTTCTATGCAAACGTGTTTTAGACCCGTCCCTTGCAAAATATCATACAAAGCATAGGAATTAGATGCATGTCTATGGAGTAGTCATTGCATGGCTGGACACTACAGTCCGTTGGAAAACATGCAGTGTAGCTTTGAGAGGAAGTCCATGCACATAGAAAAGAGTAATTCTGAGAGCAGTACTCTACTTCAACATAGTGAGAGCCCAGATAATCTGTAAGCACTTCCAGAGCAATACATTTGAAAAGCTGGATAAAATAGAACACATTCTCTACATTATATGACTAAGTTTTCAAGAAAAGAAAAGATACCTCAAAATATTAGAGAAAACTGAATGCATGGGGGAGTGGTTGCTAGCCTCCCTGCACTGAGGATGAACTTTTAATCTTTGGACCTAAAATACTTGCATTTACAAAGGCATAAGGAATGGAGATATAATATTTCAGTCTCCCTTGAGGTAAGAGGGTAACTGAGACCCCTAACAGTCCATCTCTGAGGTGGTGGTTCTCAACTGGGCATGACAATGTCCCACTAGTGGATGCTTGTATTTTTATATGGCTATTTTTTTGCTTTGACAATGAATTGGGGGACACAATAGTAATTTAGAAAATTGGTCATTTTTAAAATGTAAAAAAAAGATTATTAGAGAGAAGGTATTTGTTTTTTAAAAAACTGTAAGTATTTCTTAAATTCTACTTAAAAATTCAAGTATGTATCAATGATGAGAAAGAATCAGAAGAATAAATCACCCATATTTTGTACAAATGTTAATCACAACATGCATATTATTACCATCCTCAGTTAAAATAGACAAATACTAAATACTGAGTTATGAAAAAATTTTAAACTTTTGCAGAAGCAATTTTTAAAACCTATATGATAAATGTGCCTTTCTTTTTATGACAGCAATATCTTACTTTGAATACAATTTCTTAAATTGTATACTTAAAAACAAATATATTCTTATTTCTACTAACAACACCACCGTCAGGAATTGTGAGACAAGGGACTATAGAAATTAGCATATATTATCTTAGTCTCTTTGATGTAGTTTATAAAGAGGAAACATCTGTGGAAATAAATAGCAGCTTGTCCTGAAGCATAGAATGAGACCTTGAATAATCAATAGTCTGTATTCACTGAAATGTCAGTATTTATTTTCTGCTTCTTATTTTCGTTAACTTTATAATCCTTCCTGTGAATTATGTGTTAAATTTAATCACTAGAGAAGGTTAGGTGGAATTGAAATTTGCAGACTGTTTGTGTTATACAGACTCAGAATGAAACCTTAACTTCTCAGTATCTGTCTGACTGAGGGCAAGTGCTTAACCTCTCATAGGCCACATATTGTTCATGTTCTAAATAAAGATGTGTGCCTATCTTACAGGATGGATGTAAGGGTTATTAATAAATGCAAAGCCACTAGCATGAAATAGGTTTTCAGAAATGGTAGCTCTTATTCCAACTATAAATCAGAATCACTAGTGGGATATTTTAAAATTCAATCATAATGTCTAAAGGTATGGCCAAGACTGCAGGTATTTACAGACGACAACAAAGACATTCTCATTCATGTTATATTACGAACAGCTGTACAATGTTTCTGGCTTTTCTTGTAACCTTCCCAAGCTTCATACTTTGCAAAAGCTTTTTTGTTTCCCCTAAAAGTACCTAAGATTAAGATATAATTTATTTTGTGACTACATCGTGTTAGAAACTTTCATATGCTTGATTTCAGAAAATCTTCAAAATAATTCTATCAGGTTTTCTTGTGTTACCGGTAATTGGATTGTGCTTCAGAGAAATAAAATGACTTTTCCAATGAAAAGTTATAAGTAGGAAGATTTGAACTCAAATCTCTAAGATTCACAGTCTAATCCTCTTTTTCAATGCCCAGCTCAAATGTCTCCATCTTTCAGCTTCTTTCCCCGGGTAGATTTTTGGTTTCTACCTTCGGCTGCCCCAGCATATTTTAAGAATCCTCATTACCACCCTTTCCATTCTAATCTGTACTTTCCTGCTCATATATCTGTCTAACTTACTGAGTGTGGGATACTACAGGGAAGGGACTCTGTTATTCATTGTTTTGTAACCACACTATAAGTGCTCACTTTCAATCAATTCCAAAGCATGCATTACATTTTACTTAATTTTTAAAATATTTTTTGGTTTCCTTTTTTAGTTTTTCCTTGCTTTTCTAGACCTTGGTATCTTTGAAGAATACAGACCTGTTATTTTGTGGAATGTCCCTCAATTTAAGTGTGTTTGCTGTTGTCTCATGGTTAGATTCAGGTTAGGCAAGCTCTGCAGGAGTATCTACACTTGGTTAGGGTTTGGAGTGGTTAAGGCATGGCTGGATCTGCACATAAAGGTTCCTGGACCTGACTGGGGCACATGAAGCCAAAGAATCACATCGTTATTGACAATTGGCTTCACCAGACTTTGGTCCTCAGCAGAAGTCACCTTATTGTTCTATGTGACATTGCTATCTCTTTCTTTCTTAGCTTGGCTCAGTGAACTGCTTGGTCTTAATAGCAATGGTCTCAACCTCAGTGGAGTTTTGAGACTGGGTTATTGTATTAGCCAGGGTTCTTCACAGAAAAAAACCAATAAGATGTGTATCATATATAAGAAAAGATTTTTTTAAAAAGTTGGCTCATGCAATTGTAGAGGCTTGGTGAGTCCTAAGTCTTCTGGTAGGAGGCTAGCAGCCTGGAGACTTGGGAAGGGACAATGTTGCACGTGAAGTCAGAAAGATGGCGGAACCCCATCTTGCCGGGGAGGTCAGACTTGAACTCATTGGATGAGCACCATCCATGTCATGGTTTGCACAGAATCCACCAATTTAATGTAAATCTCATCCAAGCACCCTCACAGAAATACTCAGAATAATATTTTACCAACTATCTGACTGTTGTGACCAAGTCAATTTAACACATAAAGTTAAATCTCACAGTTATCTACTCATCAGATAGTCTGTGGCTATCTTATACCAGATATCTCATGGCCCATTCTTTAATGAGCATTTATGTTCCTTGTTGCCACTGTAAAATAAGTATAGAAAATGTCAGATCTGGAAGCATGCTGAGAAATAATGCTATACTACATTTCACAGTTAATATTTTACAGCTACTTTATGTTTCACAAGTGAAGAACATGAGGATCGGATAGGGGCATGCTATTCTCAACGTAACACCGCGTGTTCAAGATCCAGCAAAGTATCCTGCCACCTAGGATATGCTTGTTATCACTGTAATTTTCCAAATCTTCTCATTTATACTTAAAATAAGAAAGGCTACTGCTGGGGGCCTATATGTGTGTGTGTGGTGTATACACACACACACACACACACACATATATATATAATGGTGGTTTGCAGTAAGATTAAAATTATTTGAAAATTTATGTTCTACATTAAAAGTGAATGCAAAATTTCCATTACTACTATATCTTTGTATTTTTTTTAAGCTAAATATCTGTGATTTTATGTGTCAGTGTGGGTGGGTTAAGGTGCCCAGATACGTGGTCAAACATTACTCTGAATATTTGTATGAGGGTGTTTGGGGATGAGATTAACATAGATTGTCTTCCGTAATGTGCGTGAGTCTCATCCAATCAGTAGTTGAAGGCTTGAAAGGGGGAAAATAAAATCTGACCTCCCCTGAGCAGGAGTGAATCCTGCAGCACACAGCTTTTGGACTTGAACTGCAACATTGACTCTTCCCTGGGTCTCCAGCCTGAGGGTCTGGACTTGAACTGTAACATTGGCTTGTCCCTGGGTCTCCAGCCAGCTGGCCAACCCTACTGGACTTGTTAGCCTCCATAATCAAAAGAGCCAATTCCTTAATGTAAATAAATTCTCTCTGTGTGTGTATTATTGAATATTATTGTATTATTGGCCCTGTTTCTCTGGAGAACTCTGACTGATAATTAATACAATACCTCAAAATAAAATTCCTCTAAATCTCAGGGAAAAAAATGAACAATAATAAGAACTTGACTTGCTGCAAAGGCTTTCTCTATGAACAATAAATCAATAAACCCCTTTTTTCTGCCAACATCTAGACTCTGCATTCTCCTTTTTATTTCCAGACATAGCCTAGAAAACTTCTTTTCCACAGAAGAGGAATTTCTGCAGGCCCTGACTGTGATAGGGTCTGCAACAGAATTGAGAGTGATAAATCAGCACCGGAGCATTAGAAACAGGATCCGTTAAGCTACCGTACATCAATCAGAGTCGGTGGCGGGAGCTGGACTCAGTGAAGACCCAGTTGGTAAAGCAAATGGGAAAACAAAGCATGGAAGGCTATACCCTAAGTCATCAGAGTCACTCTCTGGAAATCTAGGGAAACCTCTCTGTTTGCACAAAGCCGTATGTCTTCAGGTGCCTCCAATATCTGTATAGCTTTTGGAGAATCCAAGATCAGCTAGCAGCTACTGAGAAAATCAAATTTCAGGATAAATTTGTTGCAAGAATTCGAGCAAAATCTCACATTCTAACAGCACAAGACGAGAGAAAAGAGGAAAAGTTTAATGATAAATAAGCTGAAGGAAATAAAATTGGTCATGAAATAGGCACATGTATATAGAACAAAGGCCATATGTGCCCTAGAGAACAACAGCAATATAACGGAAAATGCTGTTGGAAAATGGACAATGAAATCATGTGCAAATGTAGCCTCTTTGGGAGTTTCAAATGATTAATTGCAGTCCTAAAAGAGTAAGTGGTAGTGTTTCTAACAATTTATGAAGTTGTGGATTCTTCTTAACTAAAAAACAAAAAACGAAATAAACAAAACCCCAGAAAGATAAATCACATTGTATTTTCTCACTGACCACATAATTTTATGCACAGAGATACCCACACTGGCTGGTGGTGAATGAAAAGTTTTATTGGTATGATTTTTTTTTTTTGCTATGGATATGTTATGGTTAAAAAAATTTATGATAACAGAAATCTATGTGGTGGCTCAGGAAAGGTAAAAATGGTAGCATTTCTAACTGAGCCTTAGTCATTTGATTATACCTTCAATTTGATTGAGGCAATTAATTTCTAAAAATTATGAAAATTAATTAAACCCATGGTTCTGGGAGAATTTAATTCTCAGATTGTAATTTTTAGCTTCATTCAAGCATCCTTGGGTTCCAGGGAAATTAGTTTATTGAATGATTCTTTTAAATGCAGTTCTATTTAGCTGTCTAGAGCCTATTCATTACAACACAAAGTCTCTA
This sequence comes from Lepilemur ruficaudatus, assembly GCA_963574885.1. Taxonomy (NCBI): domain Eukaryota; kingdom Metazoa; phylum Chordata; class Mammalia; order Primates; family Lepilemuridae; genus Lepilemur; species Lepilemur ruficaudatus. The sequence goes on from CAUYRT010010336.1 coordinate 15,197, forward strand.
ATTGTTATGTTCTTAAAACCACATTCATACCATTTAATAATTTTATAGAGCCTTCTTGCAAAGGGGCACATACAGGAAAATTATAATAAAATAGATTAAGAAGTTTTCTTTTTCCTATTTTACCAAGTATGTTTTAAGGCACTTAAAGAACAACATTTGACAAATGACCCACAGAGACTCATACATGTGTTTTTTCAAATATATAGCAAAAGGTGCAGGGTTAATATCATTCAATTCCATGATAATGGGTCAAACACTCAGTATCACAAATATTGTATTTAGTCTTTGTGCTTTGAATAAAGTGGTAGAATAATGTCTTTTTATGGCAATTACAAATAAAATAATTCATGTAATTATTCTGTAATAATGTAATTGTTCCCATGTAGACTACAGAACATAAAAAAGCATTAAGTAATTGTAAGGTTATTTATGGCCTGAAAATTGTCTAGCAATTATACTAGAGGTAAGAGCAGCATGAAATTCATAGCTTAATTGTTACTTGATTTTTAAATATAAAATGTGGATATCTTTTTATTATAGACCTAAGGACCTAACACATAATTATATCACATGCTCCACAGAGAATAGGAAATTGGGCACAATCCAATAAAGACATGTATTCTTCTATTTAAAGTTCTTGAAAAATTAGCTACTTTTAAAATTGGTTATGTCACTCTCAGTTTCCACCTTTTTAAAGCTACAAGTTTAGTGTAGTTATGAATCACTATTTACTCTTTACTATTACTACAATTACTATTATTAGTTATGTGTTACTAGTTCCTGTGATACCTTAAGGTGTGTGTGTGTGTGTGTGTGTATGTGTGTGTGTGATTTTCCAATAAATAGAGTGAAATGGGATCTTTTATGTTCTTTAAAAGCATCATTATCTAGGGAACTAGCATCGTTTTTGATAAAATTATAAGAACTTGGTACACCTGTTATACCCATTCCTTGTACCAATGTGAAAATTTACTTTCTGAACATGAGGCACACTCTCTTTGGAGGACTTACTAGAGAAGATCAGTTATAGTCATAGTTTATATTCATCATGCATAAAGATCGAAACCAAGAAGCTCACTGTTCCCTACCCCATTATTCTCAGGTGCACCGTCACTGTCTGCCTTGAATTTACCAGGTCCAGTCTCATTCTCCCCTTGACCCTTACTCAGAGAGTCACCAAAACAACATCCAGACTCCCAGATCACCCCTGACTTCCACATACTAGTCCCAGTAAAGCCTTGTACATCCTTATTCCCCTTTTCTCACCTCTTCCAAAACATACAACCCTTCTTTCAGCCCTTCATGTTGAACTTGGTAAACTCTAAAAAAACATTCAGTCATTTTTGTACTAGTGAACAATGAAAATTTCACTTTCCTTTAAATCTCTGTAGTTCTACCACCTACCAATGTGGACTGATGGGATTAATTTATTTCAATGAGGATGAAAACATGGCTTTAATCCTTTAATGTATACATGTTGCAAGTGCTATTTGTTGCATAGCAACAGTTTAAGGAAATGCAAACTTTGTTTCTTAAACAACTAAAACTTGTTTATTGAGGTGGATGAGAAATCCAATATCACTTTTTGAAGATTTTTTCCCAACTGTGAATTGTACACATATTGAGTCTTCTTGTGTAAATGGAAATAAAAATAAAACTAGATCCTTTAGTAAATGGGATATCACATATTATTTATTCCCAGAGGCTAACAAAATAGTTAGCACTTTCTGGATAATCTGCAAATATTTTGGAATGGATAAATAAATAAATGCATGTATGATTTATTAAAAATATAGAGAGATAGCATAGAAATATTTTCTTCTCTGTCATATCATTACTCTGACATTTTGCCAGAATTTTCTTGAGAATATGAATTGTTTTTTGATGGTATTTAAAGGCTGTTCAAAAAGGTGCTTCTAAGAACACAATGTCCATAAGGAATTTGGAAAGCTGTGAATAATTTTGCTGTGATTATGATAATGAAAATACCCTAAACAATCTATAAAATTATAGCTTTTATTGAGCTCATCAGAGAGCTAATAATTGCAAGGCAACTAGGTGACTGAATTCTAAATGGTAACAAGTCTATAAGAAGGATACATGAACTATTTCACCTTTGGTAGAGTTCATGAAGAAAGGTAACAACAAAGAAAGCAGACATGAAGAAAACAGCTGAGTTTTTTTTTTTGTGTGTGTGTGTGAAATCCTAAAGGCCACATACAGATGAATGTGACAGTTTAGATACCTGTATGTCCCTACACACCTTCATCAGCTCTATTGCAGAAGCCTTTGTTGAGTGCTCAGGAGAAACCTAGGGCAGGCCATAGATCTGAAGGAGACCCTGTGCTGACCCAGGCAGATACATAGTCCCAGGGCCTGAGTTGCAGGCTACTTCAAGAGCTAAGTTAGTAAGTATGTATGGGACTGCATACACACACAGTTGGTCAAACCCAGAAGATGCTAGTTATGAGTTTCCTGTGCTACTACTGCACCATGCCTGTCGAGTGCTGAACATCTAAGCTTCTGGTCTCCTTCCTTACAAAGCTGTAAGACTGTACACTGTCTACTTGTATGTCCTCCTGCCAGGCCTTGTAGTAGAGCTAAAGCTTTTCCTGAGCTAATTCCAGTATCTACTGGAATACTTACAAGTGGCTCTGATCACTTGTAAGCCAGGATCTGAAAACTCTGTAATCGGGCTGCTTGACTTAAATGAGGTACTGTCTTACTGTGGGCAGACAACACTGGAAAATGAAATCATTATTAACTATGGAGTACATTAGGAATATATGCTATAAAATTTAGAAAACAACAATAAAATGGCTTTTAAGGCCTGTATACTTGAGGCCTAAAGTAAATATTAATATTACTTAATGACAGCTCTGAAAATCAAGAGATATTAAGTTCTTCATTTATAGGAGAGAAGACTGACATTACCTATCCACCCCTTGAAAAGTCAAATAAGTTAAACAGTGATAAAAATAACTAACTTAACAAGTAACAGATGGGACTGTGTCCCTTGAGATAAACCCAGTATCAGTTTAGGAACTTCAGGATGCCTGACCTGATCACATTATTTACCGCGTATGCTGTGCATCTGCTATTTGATTTAAAAATCATCACAGTCATACGTCTTTGGGACAAACTCTTTTCTTGGTGTTATAGGCAAGGTGTCTTTATTGAATGGGCTCATTGAATTTTACATTGAAATGAATAATAAAAATCACCTGGTCCAATTTCATGCTCAAGGCTCCAATACTTCGTGTTGTAATCCAAACAAACAAATGGGGAACCTGCCTCTATTGAAACTTTTCCAGGATCAACTTGTTACTTACCCCACACAGCAGCCTAGCTTCCATTTAGGGGCATTTCTAGTTAGTTAATAATTTTTAATTACTTTTCTAAAGTGCATTCCACACTGACTGTATGAAGGAGAAAGAATTTCCTAATTAAAAGTTTACTTATCCTAGAAAATTCTCCAGATATTTATGATAGCAACAGCTCCATTTAACAGTAATCTCAGAAGGCAAATTCCCATGCAAGTTATAAAAAAATTCATTGTAAGTTACTATTGAGTCAACTTGTGATCATCATGTGACCTTTTTTTTTTTTTTTTTTTTTTTGAGCCAGAGTATCACTCTGTTGCCCGGGCTAGACTGAGTGCCGTGGCGTCAGCTTAGCTCACAGCAACCTCAAACTCCTGGGCTCAAGCAATCCTTCTGCCTCAGCCCCCCGAGTAGCTGGGACTACAGGCACGCGCCACCATGCCCAGCTAATTTTTTCTATATATATCTTTAGTTGGCCAATTAATTTCTTTCTTTCTATTTATAGTAGAGACGGGGTCTCGCTCTTGCTCAGGCTGGTTTCGAACTCCTGACCTTGAGCGATCCGCCCGCCTCGGCCTCCC